>QXVX01005205.1:20078-58077 GCA_013436065.1 Halocynthia aurantium | reverse complement strand
ACCCGCCTTTTACCCTTCCAATACCACAGAAACCTAGCTCAAATCAAGCATAGCAATTGTTAAGTGCTGCACTGATTTTATGAGATCAGTAAGTTAACATGCGATAATTTTTTCGATATGGTTTTGCAGTGCTATTCAAAATAGTGCTGATTATTCTTAATTTATTTTTGTTATGTGTCCGGTTCATAGTGAAAGCTTTACGTCAGTCACATTGCCGGACGCTATCACGGTAAATTATAATCGGACATTAGACCAGCAGTTACATCTAAATATTATTTTACAAACACTGGACTGTTATTAAGACGACATCAATGAAGAGTCCGATTGCCTAGTTTGTTTATAGGGAAGGGACAAATCGAAATAATTGCACTGATAAGTGATTGCATTCGACCTTATTTATAAATTTATAAACAGATATCGAGTTACACTGTGAGAAAGGTCACTTCAGCAAAAAAGGTGTCAGAAACATGCGTAAACAAAATTAAAACAAGAGCTTTTACAAAGAACCGACCGTCGTTTTACAGCGTTATAAAAGTTCGCTAGCTACGTTTTTTTGACCTACTTAATCAAGAAATCTGGGCAATATTCTGTTAACTATGACGAATGTCAGAACGGGTCGGTCAGATCTCTCTGGGAAATTAATTCTTCGCACCTGCGTGAAATGGTGGAAATGCTTTTTAACGGTGAAATCGTGTAAGAGAGGTTAGGATATATCTTAACGTGAAAAAAAAATCATAATTAATATAACATTTGACCATGACTAAAGTAGCTGAACTTATATTCTATATAAAAGACGGATATCTGGAGGGTAAATGAAGTAAAAAAAATCTTATTGTTAATTTTACAGAAATAGAAGGTTTTCTTTGACATTCCCAGTTTAAAATGGCAAAAATGGCAAAATGGCTGTCAAATGCCGATTTCTAAGAATTTATAAGAATTATCAGTTCTAAATAGTATAATAGGCTTCAAAATAATTCTACCCTCGTCGTGTAATGGTAATGCTGTATCGAACGTGTATAGATAGTTACGCACTAACTTGTACAAATTTTGTAATTGCAACTAATATCCAACCCATGATATAAATAATTCTATTATTATGACTTATGGCAAAAATGGCTTCGTTAGTAATGTTTGTGGTTTCGCTATTTGGATAGAAGCGATTATTTTTTATTGTTATCAGAAATAAACTCCCACTCTGTTGATATACACAAGGCTCTGATTGCAATTCAAGTCTGTAGATACTATATTTTAAACAAAACTCTTTAGATGGATGCATATTGTACAAAAGCAAGATAAAGATATCCTTATATTTAGTCCAGCTTGTGTACAAAGCACCTTCATAAACAGGATGCCAGATAGACGTGATATGTTTGAAATGTAAGGAATGCAGACATTTCTTTTGAAAATATTTCTTCACATAGGAGTGAATACAACTTAACGATTTCAATATTATCGTAATTTGTACTGATTATCTAAATTTGGCCATTCCTTTATTTTTCGCTGCATAATTCAAAACAATATTCAAACATAATTCAAACAATATTTGTGGCTTTCCTCAACCTTATCTACATGATGCATCTCTTACAAAAATACGAAATAATGAACGATAATTAAATGCAATAACCACAATAATATAATAAGCAAGAAATATAGAATAAATGCAATGCCGTGGAGCTACTTTGAAAAAGATTGTACCTTTTCATTCTAATGAATTTCCAAAGTACTGCATTTCCGGTACACCTTGTATCCTCCTATGAATTTTTTTTTGGGTATAATTGCTCTATATGCCTATTCATGCTATTACATAATAGGACCGTTCAATCACGTACTTCGTTATGTGAAAATTCATGACGTTGATACACATATGAAATGGGTTTTTCATTAATCCTTTCCGGAACCTCAAAGTTCCACACGTTACTATGAAGCTACAAAAATAATGCTTTCCGACTTAATCTGGTCACGTTATTTCAATAATTATAGTGGATTGCAAATTTGATTAATTACATAATCTAAGCACACTTCAAAGTGGATATCTTTAAAATTATTTTACAAGTCAGAGAGTAGTCACATTTTCTTTATCGCAACATTCACATAGCCAGCGTGGAAACGCTTAACTGAGACGATATTGGCAAATGGTCAAAAGAGCTACTTCGTTGAAACTTTATAAAAGGAAGCTCATTCATATGAAGGATCCATATAGATGTGTTTGATTGTGACCAATTTGCGATGGGAACATTCGGGTGCAGTGTAGTTTGTATACGAAGGCCTGTATTGGTACTGTATTGCACTAACCCGCTTTCAGTACCCTTGTATGCGTATGATTGTGGTAGATCCCACGCTGTGAAGTACTCAGTTTCCACTAGTTTTGTTTTAAATGGAAGATGATGGATAGTTTAGGATTATATAGACATGTGTGTATAACATTTATCTGTGCTAGAAGCCTTTCATTTTAAATGTAATGGTCTTAGCTGTAATCTACATGTGCCAAACAACTCTATACAGTGCGCGCATTCTTGTTTGAAATCAGATCAGTAAAACGATGTCGACCTTTCAGCGGTCGTTCTCTCTCGAGAAACATTCGATATCGCGAAACAAGCCAATTAACAGGTCGCGATCAAACTGTCCATGTTGGGCGGATATAGAACTGGGCAACGTAAACAAACATTAACAAACAGAAGAGGACATCTGTTTGCAGAAGGGACAAATAAAAACCTTGCTCTGTCGAACAAAGGTGAAATGAATGAATGCATGCTATGTTACGTTCGTTAATTATAAACAAATACTGCAATAAACGAACGACAATTATCCACACAATTGACACATGTCGCTTCACACACTAATCGCGCGAAGATAGCTTTCTCGAGTAAACAATTCACACAAACAAATCGGAAACTATAAATAGTATGATCTGGGTACTGGGTTATTCAAACACTTCGAAGGGATTTGGGCATATCATTGACAATGTAATAGAAAATTCCTATCAATAGATCAACCATACTGCTTCTTGAAACACTGTTAAACTAAAATTTTGAACTATAAGCACTGCTTTGAATGTCCGAATATCTGCGATACTCCCATGACTCCTCATATACATACAATGTGTTATTCGATATGATTTACATGATAGCTGATCAAATAAGCTCATGGTTTCCTAATGCTATTTCTTCTCGTGTTGTGTCACCACCCTTGGTTCGGCCACTATTACAGTCCTGACAGTCTGGAATAAGCACCTGTTCAACGATATACTTATTTCCTTACGATTTCTTAAGGCCTTCCCCTTCTTCATGTGGTTTTACTAGTTATAACTGGTATTCAGATCTGCGTTTTGAAATTTTACTCCGAAAAAGTACGAATAAGTTAATTTTCGGGACCAATAAATGTGATTTTATACTTAACCACATATAGTATGAGTAACCAGCATACAGCAGCACCGAAATGACTGATTTTATCGATTAAACACACTATGAAATGAAAGATTCTTAGTGAATACTCATGAAAGCATACTCGTGTCTCTCCTTTTAACCTTTCACCTTTTCCCGTGACATGACTGCGTGGCAAGCTTTGGCGTAGTGTCTTGCATAGTGCAATACGATGTACTTATAGGTGTATGTTATTTTTCTGAGGACAATTCAGCATGCTTGCTGTCAGAAATAGTCAAAATAAAACAGTAGATACTCATAATGATTCCAATTTACGGAAAAAATGGCCACAAACTAACGACATGAGGTGTTAGAGATGTAACCAGCAGCGTCGAGAGTTATGACTCTCAGTGTAATTAGAATTCGCCCTCAGTGTACACAAGAGCAGTGTTAATTACTTGTCGAATGATGAGCTATTGTCTGTTTTATTTTCAACAATAAACAGGAAGGGCATTGATATAATTATTCTGGCCAGATACCTCTCTCTGTAGAACTCCCGTCATAAACTGTCACTTTACAACTTGACAACAAGTAACGCGCAGTAATTAGCAATTATCGACGCTCGGGTGATGCATTCCGAAAGAAACCAATCCAATATATCGCTGATTTATCTCAATCGAATAAGCGCGAGTCAGACCAGGGTCAGCCGACGTGCTTTATGTCCTCATAAATAATTACAACACAGGTAGCACAGCACAAATGTTATTTCAAATTGGTTGTCTTCTGCTTTTCTGGAAAGCCTGTCGAGCTACTTCGGTAGCCATGGTAACCATAGTCGTCATCATTCATAGCAATATAATTGTAGCGCAGTAAAAAAAATCGCTGACCCAAATTACCAGATAGTCCTAAAAAAGAATAATAAATAAATTATAAACGTACCATCGGTTTCAAACAATGTACCTGCTTTACGCAGTGGTAATGTCGTGTGCCGCCGAATGAACGATGACTTTGAATGACCGCGCAGTAGCGAAAGGACAGTGTTCGTTCATTCATGTGACAAAAGTATCATGGAATATTCACGATGCTGAATTGCTTATTGCCTTATCATCAATATTCAACCCAGAAGATTTTTAACAAGAATTGTGTATGCAGCAATGTCGCAACATAGTTTTACCACACAGTCAAACAGTATGAAAACAATCGCTCCTGAGATACGTTTGGGAGGCAAAATCTCATCCATTGTGTATACAGTAACCTCAGAAATGTATGATTAGTTCAACTTTGTTGTGGAAAAAACAGCAGAACGTAATTGTGTGAAGAGAGCATGTTACAAAATCAGCAGATCGCAGAAGTAAATGAAGTTGTTAACAACCCTGACCAGCGATAAACCTGCTAACAAGCTAAAATAATCCGCTATTTATAACTTTGTTTTGCACTAAATTATTTTGACAGCTTCGTATGTCCTCGTTTGGCATTCCGTATCAGTTCGTTAAGTAAATTTTTGTTCGCGAAATTCGTTTGCGTGGTCTATGCACTGTGATGCGGAATTCGTAACATAAAAAAATTGGAACTAGAATTTTTCACTTTTAACAAGAGCCATAGATCGCGACGACCACTGCGTAGTTCTTGTCTTCACGCGAGATTTTCCTGTTAATTAAAATGGCGTAATTAACGATAAGGAGTGCTTCGCAGTGATGTGCAAGTCACGGGCAAATTTCACAGGAAAATGTCGTACAGATTTACAGAAATTACATCGATAGTACACATTTGCTCATTGCATATCTATTTCAAGTAATAGATTGTTATTGTTGAAAGACTGTTGCAGAAATGAAAAAATAATGAGAGGTAATATCGTGGGAAAGTGTGATAACTTTGACAGCAATATTAAATGAGTAAAGTATATATTCTTAAGTAATATTGTTTAATGTGATCTTGTGATAACAGGCAGCGCTGTGGTTCAAGTAATCTTGTTGTGAATAAAACTGTAAATAAAACATTTTAAATGTATAGTAACCGCCCAGTCTGGCATTGATAGAGTATAGCACCGAAACTGCCTAACGTTAATTCACATGGAAGTTTGTTAGCCATTTTACATTTTTTTTTGAAAGGTGCCTGCCTAACGTCAGTGCAGGACGTCACTTATCTCAATAGGTGTTTCAACGTTAGAGAATTTGATTGAAAATCATTATGGGGGTGAATTGACGTCAGCAATTGCAATGCAAACTACTATTAAAAGCTCGTGCGTCTGACTATGCACTACTTCCATTATTAGGGAGGGGTAAAATTAAGGTTATATATTTGAAAAAATTATTAGACATAAAAATAAATATTCATGTAACCTATGTTCCATTATCTAATAATAAACTCAATAATCAAATTAAATGAGTTCAAGATAGAACTGACAAGACGGGATTAAACACGACTACTTTGACATTCTGAAATTTTTACTATTTAAGCTAATTCCGAGTAGCGTAAGAGTAAGAGTATTCAAACTTCAAACAAGATTCCAGAAGTATTAAGACAGCTAGTGTGACAAAATATATATTCGTTTAAAAAAATTAGTAGACTTATTAAATATATAGTTATATGAATCACTAGAGATAAGGAAAATAGATAATTTTTTTTTATCATTATCTAATATTAAACGTGGGTGTTTTATTGTCCGGACATTAACTTTGCTAATGTAATAATGTAATAACTTGTGCACCTGATCATTATATAGTATATATATAAACCTGATTACATGGGGGGAACGGAAATCTAAAATTGGTCGCTCAGACTATCCAGGTGGACTCAAAATTACACATCATTTTCTCTCTTGCAAACCACAAAAAGTTTTTTTTTGATTTTATCAAAATTAAATTCAGAGGATATTGTATTAATAAAACGAGACATTGAGGGCTTTGGTGGAAGCCTATAATGTCCGGCTTGGGGCATCGATTTATTTCAATTAAGGGTGTTAGTCATTCGTAATCACATATGTAGAGGGTACGTTTCTTCCTAGTTTTCTGCCTTGTTTTCGGGTTCCCAACAACAGGCATACCTATTATAGGATTTCCGATAAATTTCATACATCCAATTTGATTCCTATTGCACCCAAAGACGACAATGGGAGCGAGGAAGAGTGTATAATGCACAAAGTAAAACCATGTCAAACAAAAGGTACCATTTCGAAAAAAATGTCATCGCAGTGCTGTGTTACGGACTTGTTGCCATGTACGCACCTCCTGGATGGCTTTGCGTAGACAATTGAATCCCGTAACTCTATCATTATAATCGTATAAGATTTGGAGATTGAATTATAATTTGCTTCGAATTCGTAGCAGTTCACACGCGATGTCATCTTACTATACATTAATTCCCGAATGAGTACATTTTTTTGTTATTTTTATAATAGCTGAATAACAAAGAACACTACTCTTGGCATAGGTGACGTAGTAAGTAACGTAGTCTTACTTACCTGCCCAATGACCGCTGCTATTTTTTCAAATTGGGTTCAAAATTTTGCGGGGACTGAGGATTGTGTGCGACTTTGCATAATGGTTTGTAATCTATTTAAAAATTACTCCAGTGCGCTTTGTTGATGTTCTGAATTCTAAAATTAGCTAAAATTTGGTTAAAATAATCAGGAATCTGTAGATTGGCGGCCTGAGAACTTCAGTAGAAAATTTTGTTATGAATATATATGTAGATAACGTTAGGCATTTGTGATCGAAGGCACACGATAACACTCTCTATTTAAGTCTCTAGAACACCGCTTACGGAGAATTATTACATAACACTCAAATCAATCATTACATGCCATTTGCTTATTAGAATGTAACTTCGTTTGATGTCATATCATGTAAAAAAATGTCCCGCGTTGTTTAAGAAACTAGACCACCAGTTTGATGCGATTGTAATATAATGTACAGTAAGTAGATTTGCATGTAACCAACTATAAATAGAGAATGCAGTGTAGTCAAGTAATACAGTGCTGCAGTACTGTTAATGTGTGAAATCGATTCGATTTCTGAAGCATTCCCCAAACAGGAAATGAGGGGAATTAGAAACTGTATGTGGGCATGTCTTGTGACTATATTTGTTGCTCACATAATGTATTCCAATGTACCAATAATGGAACTTTGTAAGATGCGTCATTTCTTGTGGGATACAGTGTAATACACCGCATAACACTGTCAGTATATGTTTCTAGAAAATAACACTGATTATGTGGTATACGGTATAATATTTTAATATTGATTTTTATGGCGACTGCTCATCCAAATTCAGAATATGTGATGACATTATTTTGACAAAACAGTGTAATTGCGATACTAGAAATGCAGTATTCAAGTCTCACATTTGCCTTTTATGACCAACTAATACATCCATCCATTTATGGAAGATAAAGTATCCCAGAACTCTCAACTAACTCGTAATATATATTGCTTCATTTAAAATTATGTTATACATAACGTTTGAGTAAATGTTTTGTACAGTATACTGTACTAAGGAAGTCAAGTTCGTCTACGTCCTAGAAGATAAAGTTCAGACACTAAGCCTCATGCATTGATACCAACTGACACAATTACTCGCCATTAATTTCTACCAGCGGCAAAGTTAATAATAATAATAATATAAGTATTAATAAGATGTATTGTTTATAGGTACAGAAGAGTATAACCATAACACTGTTCACCATATATATTAAAATACATTACACACACTTTCCTTTATCTTTGAGCAATGAAAAATAATATTTTCTACAATAGTACTAGCTCAAATCTATCTTGATTATTGATATTTTAATTTTCCTTTCCCTGCCCCTTTGACCGATCGATAGAGAGAGATCTGTAACTATGGACTAAATCTCTACCTGCAATGATGGTACCTACCGCCATTTTGTTCAGTTATCACACTGTGTCTAGTTAAGTATACCATTATCAAAAATCCTACCTTACCTGTTTATGCAGGTCAAACATTTCGGTATGTATTTGTGTATGCTTTTTGTGGCGCACAGACAATCCGTATGTTGAATATTTAATTAGGAGAAATAAGCGAACAAAGTTCAATCTCGTTTCCGTGACGTAACCGGAGCCATTTCGTAAAATGCACTTGAGCATTAGACAAATAGCTAGCGCGACATCAGTCTGGAGTTGCGAGGACACAGATGAGTTTATCTGGCCATAACTCAATGATAATTTGCTTTGCTATTTATCAGTCTTTAACAATTCAGTGTAAGTTCCGTTGAAACCGAGGGAAAGTGATTTGTGGGAAGTACTTACTGGCTAGTGGCATCCGCTTGCCATCGCACAATTGTTATTTGATTGTGTGTTTTCCAAGACGCCTTAGTGATTCACGCGAAGGTGGATAGCACTTGTGTTTACAGACTCTATTTAATTACTTACTCGCTAACTGTAGTCACATTAATGAACAGCATATGAATACATTAGCATATATATTTTGAAATTGATTGCAATATTATATAACAATTTTGTGCATTACATTTGAATATCTGCTATTATATAGTACATATTCCCACACCACCATATGTGCAGTACCCTTTCGACATTGAACTATAATATTAACACAAAATATGCTCCTTAGGTAAAATACAACTATAGATTGTATACAGTATTATATGCCTTTTAGATAGGCTTTATTGGGACTTGGGCCACATCTCTCACTTCAATCTAAGTGTTGTCCAAAACTGTAAAATTATAACCTGTTATTCGTATTGGACTTGTGGAATATTTTCTACACCACAAACTAACTAGTGCTACTATTTTCAAATTCCAAATTCCAAGTTTACAACTTCAAATCAGGTAGACTACAGCTAACGTACTTGGGCTGCGAAAGGGTGCAGCATATAGTATACAGTGTATGGTTTGACAACAGAATTGAAAAACTCCTTTGCTGAATTTACGCGACACATTCGCTGACACATTCCGCACACTGTACTGCGGTGATAAAATCCTCCTAATTTTATCAAACATAATGACACCGTAACGTAATGTTATAATGGCAACATTAATCTCCTAGTCATGGGGTTTTACCCAAGATCACACGATGTTTTTCCGAATACAAAGCGATGCTTTTCCGAGTGCGCTACTAGATCTATTATTTACATAATTCTTTCGACTTTAGCGGGAAATTAAGTTGTCGAAAACAAAACTCGCCTAGCTACGCTTGTGTACCTTGTCGATCGATACAAAAATAAGAATATAGTATTTTGATACACAATAGACCTAGGTAAGATTACTTGGACAAGATTGTCGTTAATGAATAGTTCGATGGTAAGGCATGTTTTTCTCTTGTAAAACGCATTACTTACGTACATCGAAATGCATAATTTATGACTGGACATTCCTATACTATTATTAGGCCAGAGCAACCAGACGCCACACAGAGTTCGAAGACGACAAAAAAAAATCTTCATTAATTAATGGTGTTGTAAAATATGACAACTGCTCGTTACAAGAGTAACGCTTTCGATTAGTATCGAAACATAGCTACTGACACAAAATGGCGTTACTGTTCTTGCATAACGAATGCGACGCGATCGTATAGCACTATCATGAACGAATATATTAAGATATATGAGATATAATATAAATCCTTAAAACCCAAGTTTCAAAAGCTGTTTTCTGGCATAGCGTGTAAGGACACCCTTGCCTTCTTCCAAACCAACCTCCTGGTTAATTTACATTGCAAAAATTTTGCATACTGAATAAATTCGAAATGAAAGCAATAATTGTATTAAAGAAAATCTTACCTGTGTGATCGCTAGTTTTCAAACGTCTCTCAGCGAATATTCGAAATCCCGGATCAGACAATATTATAAAGTGGAATATTCAGCACTGACTTTTTGAATGGGTTTCAACCGCTAGCATTATTACCCCACCAATGCAATGCAGACTTCTACCTTTTCACTCACCAAAAGTTTCGTTAAGGTGTCTATTACTTCTCTCAATATTTTGGCAGTCTCGATATGGACCTTAAGCTATAACCTTACGTTACCGTGTATTAGCTCTGCCCATTCGTTCTTTCTTTGTCGCTAATCTACACGGTCGATACGGACTGTACTCTGTAGATGTTATGTCCATGGGCTTATCAGATTTCTGGCGTCAATCATCGTTCTAACCCAGTTTACAGACACGAAAACAAGCTGCACCATAATCAGTCCTCAGCCACCCTCCATATTTTAACACTTGTTAGAAATTTGCGTTGTTTAACTACGATAGATTCTATACCATGCCTCTGCGGAATGAGATACAAAAAGTCCCTCTCTCAAAAAGCAGTCTCCCTGTCTGGGTTTTCGATCACATTGTATTTTCTTCGTAATCATGTTAACGTATGGATATTGTAGACATTCAGTGAGGGATAAAACGAAACGAAAATAATATAGGCAATAAAAATAGAAGAAAAACAAAAAGGTGAACTTTGAAAAAAATAAAATATCATCCGAAAGTAACAATAGTTTAGCGATAAAATACTTTAATTATAGTGATGCGATGGTAATGAGAATAATATACAGTATTTTGAACCCGAATTGTATTGTATGATACAGAGACGAATACCTAGGCGACCACAATCAGCAAATAAATTATCCAACTGTAGAAGTCTGTAGTTAGAGAGCGTCAAATCGAATGACGTGAATCGCTGGAGCAATTTTGGTAGGTAAATTTGATGGTAAAGGATAATAATATTTTTGACGTATAGGACCAGCCTAACAAGTGAAAAAAAATGCCTAATTAGTTTTGCGTTTACTGTACGCAACTCCAGCAGCAGAACAAAGGTCTGGAAAATGTCACATTCTATATTAGTAACATCGAATGACAGTCTCGGACACAGTTGCTGAAAGCCAAAGTGTGTGTATACGCGTTCGCCAGCTTATTGGTAACAAAAATCTGTCGATGGGAGGAGGTGACGGGTGATTTTCTTGTTCAACAACATCATCGTATAAGACGGAACAAATAGATAGTAGCTGGGCCAATCACTCGTTTACAAGTTCGTTTAACACATGTCATTTGAATGCTGAAGATAGATGTTGTCAATAGTATACGCTGGCTATAAACCATTACGGTATATCACATGAACGTAAATTTTTTAAGTCTGTGACCATAATGAATTCATTGTCTCATATGAATGCTGTATAGAGACTTGTAGAGAAATAACAAAATTATTATCATATTCTAAACAAGTCGATGATAATCGTGAATTTCAGAGCACAGTATTCTGTGTAATAGTAGTCGAATTGGCTAAATGCCGAGAATAATTCAGTAAAGAGATTTTTTACCGTTATAGTAAAATAGCTTCCGTCGCTGTCACGTAAACGATACTCCCGCTGTGCAGAACGAGAAACATTTCGTAAGTGGAACCTATACGAAGGATTCGTACATATAAGTTGTACAGTACAACGGCAATTGCAGTGGCATTGTTTTTGGCAATGCAAGCACAATGTTTTATTTTGTTGAACACATTCCCACGTGAACCAAAACATTTCTACAGCAGTCGTTGGTGTTTGGCGATGGTCCGACCCGACAATCGTTCTTGGTGTGATGCTGCTACATGGTCAGTTGGCACGGCCTAGCATTCCACTCTGGATATCTCAATGGGAGATGCCTTCACAACATTCATCATTGTTGAAGGAAAAACTTTATAGTTCATCCCTTCATTTGCTGTTTGTTGATTCGTTTCCTTGCGTCAAACTGTCTTTACTGGTTTCCGCACTGACTATTCCAGAATCGCTGCTGTCCGGCCTGGAAAATAACATCAAGGTTATGAGTTTAAATTCAGCAAAGTTTTGTTCAGTACAAGGTTGTGCAACTTCAACAAAACTGAATATTAAATTACCCAAACTATCATTGAGAGATTTTTTGAATATACTGATAATGGCTCACCCCTAATGACACACCAGTTCACATACACAAGGTTAATTTTCGAGTTTTTCACTTTCACGCGCGTTAGTTTAATAGGGAGCAATATTTAGCACTATTGTCCAATTCGAATCATAACATAATTTGGTAATTCCCATATTTCATAATTCAAACATATTAAATATTGAGAAAGGATGATAAGTATATAAGTAAATAGTACCTTGTGTTTAATGGTGTGAAACCAGATATCTCCATATGCTGACTCGCTGAATGAGGAGGCGACGAAGAAACATGTGAGTGTGCTTTCGTGTTAGTAACTGAATCTAAAAATAAAAAAATACATGTGTAAATATTAAACATATATATGGGTACACAGGGTTCACATATACGAGATTAAAATTCATTTGCCACTTACTTATTCTGTGACGTGAAGGAATGGGAGTAGTCATTATTTTGGAAATGCCTGTCGTGTGGGCATGTTGTTGCGCTGAAACCGGTGAAGATTGCATATGATGCACCCCGGCGATGTGCGCGGCCATATGAGCTCGTTGTTGGGCGGCTGCTAACTCGGCAAATCCAGAAAACGGGTGTGGGTATCGACCGCCATCACCTCCGCGTGGCATAGAGGCAGCTACTGCGAGAGCTGCCGGATTAAGTGCTGCCGCGAGATGCTGGGGAAGCATAGCTCCATGGAAGAAGGGCTGATGGGGCTGTCCACCAGACATAGCTGCTGCCGCTGCTGCAGCAGCAGCCATCTTGTGCTGCATCATACCGTCCATCCAATTTCTTAGCGTTGCTTGACTAAAACCTTCAACCGTCTGGTGAGATGGAATCTGTCCCGAATGGGACATGTGTAACCCTCTGTCGTGAACCATTGTTGGTGAAGACGATAAAAGAGATGAATTAGGAAAACTAATGGATGAAATTGACTTCGTATCCTCGTGGCTCGTGTTCTTGCCTCCATCTTGGCTCGTGGCCACATCGGCCAGGGACCAGATTTTGGGTTTTAGTGGAGAGCAGTTTGTGCTTGACGAAGAGGCAAGCGACGAAGTTGGGGACGAAGCCGCGTTCCTTGAGTACGGATGAACCGATGGAGAAGTAGAATTGCGCCGGGAAGATTGCGGTGAGAGCTTGGATGGGGCCGGGCCGAAACTCGATAGGTGCTGGCTAAGGGGTGGATTCGGTATGTTGAGAATTCCTTGAGATGAATGTCTCTGGTCTGCATTCATACCAGCAAGTACGTGAGGTGGGAGAGAGTGGCCACGGGTGGCGGCAAGCAGAGAGGCTGCAGCGGCGTGGGAGCTGTTACCCATGCTCGGGTGGAATGCAGATGGGGTAGGAACATTCGGAAAGAGACCGTTATTAGACGACGCTGTTTGATTTCCTAGTGGTGATGAGGCGATGGGTCTGTTAAAATGAGCTGAATAGCTAGTGGCGACCTCTTTAGAATGACTGTCGTTTGACATTGATCTTTTCACTGTAATAAAAAAATGTCCGTTGAACACTACTATATTGGTTGTCAACCTCACATGAAGTAAAGGAATATATGGAAATGAAATTAAGCTATAGAGACTATACTGCAAGGATTGGTAAACTGAGGGCAGTTGAATATTTTCTATATATCATGTTTTTCACTGCATTTGGATATCACAAATTAAAAGGTAGCTACTCCATTGTGCAGCAGGTCTGCTATCCAAGGTGATGAAAACTTTTTATGTCATTTTAAAATACTGAATACTGCCAGTGCTCTATACAACGTGACATGTGGCATACGCGACACTTCCTTTTAAGTTTAAATATTTGTCGTAAAATGCCGTCGTTAAACACAGCCGAAATACATCTACAAATACATCTGCGACAGCGCCGTATTTTTCCCACCAACGCAAATCGTATAAGTTTTAAACGGCCGAATTGACAACACAGCCACCATCTTTTATTTATTTACCGATTTTTATTTACTAGAAACGACGGGAAAACTACTGCGGTTGTTTTTGGAAAGTTAGAGTCAAAGAAGTTTCCCGGCTGTTAGTTGTTTGCTAATGAAACAATAACAACGCGGAATAGTTTCACACGCGGTCGTAAAGCGCGCATTAGTACGGCGAAGTAAACATTGATATCCGCTTTCACGCTATTGCCCACAGGCCGGGACAAGCGTAAACACTAAATGTTCTTCTTAAAATATCCTTTCCCTCTTTAAATAACAACTAAACATTTGTACAAAGTAAAGGGAATGCGTAAAGAGCAAATTAAAATAGGAATGCAAATCAGGAATACCATTGTGGCAGCACATTCGAGCATTGATATCGGTGCTAAGTATCTTGACCGTTCTGAGCAATATGCTATCTGTTATTTCCTTTTCGATGCCAACGATTAATTAACACGTTATGTATTGGTTAATTCACCTCCAAACCGTGCTAATAGGGCCAAAACTACTTTCCTCTGCTCGCCAGAGTGATGACGGGTAAGGATGCGATAATTCACACTTTTAAATCGAAAGGTTTGAATATTCTTCGATCATAAGTTCATCCTTTTGCCAACGCATCGGATATTACTTCCTTTCTGACATCCCTAACACTCTAATGAAAATATCGCCTACGCGAGCAGGGATTTTCACTAAGAAACTGTCACGTATTTCTACATTAAGCACTGCCAGCACACAGTATCTGTTGACTATTACGTAAAAGTAGCCCGATAATATGATTTCCAATAAAACGTAATTGGTGGTGCTACAATTCCGAGCTCCGACGTTGCGTACATTTGCACCTAGCCGTAGGCTTTCCGCCATTTTACTTTCCGCCCGTAAATTATTCATTGACGCAGTCCTGTACCAATTGTAGTGCTTATCCTGTATACGTAAACTTTATGAACGTATAAATCAATAAAATATTTTTCACACATTTCTGGACCTTAATACGTGAATTTTCTCGAATCCTAGTTTATCACATATAATGGGTTCATTCATATCAACGGAGTCCGGGTTCACGATAACGAATAATGAATTGGAAATCTCAACTCTACCCTAAGCACAGACAGAGTAATATCTTAGGGAACATGAAGATTGAATTTTACATTATGCACATAACATTATTAGTCAATGTACTTACCGAAAGCAGTATCTTTATTCAAATCATCCACGCTTTCCAAATCTATTTCCTCTTCCCCGTCTGCGTTACTGCTTCGTCTCTGATTTTTGCTTTCTGATTCTTTATCATGTGCAATGATTTGGCTGTTCGTGGGCCCGCGAATACTGAACGAGCCAGTGATATCCGGTCGTGGTACAAACGGATGATGAGCGCCTTGTTGGGGAAGATCAAATCCAGAAACACGATTGGGGCCTTCGGCGACGGGGCCGTTGCCCAATGTGGATGAACTTGGACTGGAACATCTGCTATTGTTCGATTCTCCCGCACCCAAATGATTAGCAGAAGACGTGAAACTATCTCTGTTATTACTGTTGTTGTTCAAATTGTTGTCGTCATCACCATCCATGATGTCATCATCGTCATCTTCACCGCATCGGTTGCGTGGCGACCATGTCATTTTATTTTCTTTCTTGAGACGTCTTCTAGCGTTCGCAAACCATGTTGAAACCTTAATATACAAACGATAAATATAAGCGTATTCATTTAAACAACCCAGTGCCCGTTAACACAGTAAATAGGTAAACGATGCAGTGGGATATTCCATATTTCACTTCGGATTGTATATTACCTGGGTCAATGTCATTTTCGTAATGATAGCGAGCATTATTTTTTCGCCTTTGGTCGGGTAAGGATTTTTTCTGTGTTCGTTCAGCCAAGCTTTCAAGGTCGAAGTTGTTTCGCGAGTTGCATTCTTACGGCGAGCACCATCACTCAATCCCATTGGCCCATATCTGCGAATTCCAATATTACAATATAATTATTTGGAGGACAAATACCTGCAGTATTTACTAGGCTAAACTACTACACTATAATAACTCCTAAAAAGTACTGTTACATAGCGAAGTGATTTTAAATTCATGTAGAAGCAGATAAAGTAATTTAAGTTTTGTAATATTTACCCATATCCGTAGTGAGCTGTGATCGCTGGGTCGTAATACGCTGCGGCAGCTTGTGTGAGTCCAGCCCGCCAAGCGTCCGCATTTTCCCCGGCCTGATACGTAAAAGAATAAAATGAAGATGAGAGCGGTTCGGAGAGTAAAATACACAACGAACTAAATACGATCATAAATGACATCTTAAAGCATATACTAGTGAAAACTGAAGGAAATTGTGGTCTTCATTACAAACGTGATAGCTTATATTGGTTTTACCCTTCTATACTCTGAAATAATTCTTTGAACTGCGAAATGGCAACATTATGAAACGGCCGCTCTAGGAGTATTTTTTACTGGTGCATATATATATATATATATAATGCATATACTTCGACATTTTCTTATTGGTAATCTCAATTTTGTATTAGTTTTTGAAGAATTCGCCAGGGATATTTAACAATTTTTATACTCTCACTACGTACTAACATTTTAATACCAAGATTTATGTACATTAGGCATACAAAAACTCAGTAGCGCTGAACAATTATGAATATATACAAGCTTTATTTTGTATGTCTAGTAATAGACCAATGGTGATATTAGACCAATATCGTAGTAAGCATTACACAGGTATAACGTACTAAAATGGTGCAGTAACAAACGGAAAATATAAACAACGCGATATACATATATATGCTTTGGCCGATATAACCAATGAATAGATAAATAATCAGTAGCAGTTACTTACCAAAGGAGAATAAAATGCAGACGCGTCGGTAGGTCCGTACGGAAGATAGCCCGGGAAAGGTGGCGCGTTAAACGGCTGACCGTACATAGCGATTCCCGGCAAGCGAGACGCAACCAGTCGGGCGTCCATAAGTTATTTTCAAACTGTAATATAAACCGGAGAGTTAGTCTATAATAAATAAACTGGAACTGAAATTTACTGAATATACTCTGCATGAAGACAACTCGTGAAATTGAAAGGAATATTTGAAAAATTATTATATGAAAGCAATAGAATCTGAAATCTTCTTACCAGTATGAGCGGAAGGAGCTAAAAATTTAAATTCTTTTATTATCTCTTCAGTTGTTCTTTGAATATTTCACAAATTTCAACTGCTTGCACGTACAATTGATCTCAGCAAAATTTACGCTAACAATTTCTGTAAGACGAGAAAAACACTGTTTTAGTAATCATTCTCTAATGAAGACACAGTCATCCTTAACTCCTACAGATTTTTAACGACATAAATGACAAGGGCGTTGCTGCTTTTGCATCGCGCTACACTACTTCTATTAGCAATTTTCAAATAGATGCGCATTAGTAAAATGACACTGCTACATTAGTACAGGCAATGTAAGTTGTTTGAAATGATGTTAAATGATGATGGGATGATAAGTCTGATTATAAGATATAAACTGTATCGGACGCTGTTAAAATATGACACGCTGTACATGATTTTCCTTCTTTAATCGAATTTTCACACTTCAACTTCCGCTGTAGAACGCGACTCTGTTAGCTAACTATGACTAACTAACTAACGCTAACTGCAGTCACTAGAAAAATTCATTTGGATATTGTTTAAAATCACATAATTCAACTCTTGCTACAATCGTCTGGAGTTAATCTTGCCAAAGCCCTGTGAACAGCCCTAAGTGTAACCTGAGCTAATTCATTCGAAACTGCCCTCTATATCCGTCAGTGGTGGGTTGGTTTACTTCCAAATCTACTGCAATAAGCACATGCGATTATCCGGCTTTGCTACTGAGAGAATAGTAGGCTTAAAACAGTTTCTTGACTTAGATTGACAACAGCTAAGGCGACGACGCATCTTGATCTGTGCTGGCTATACGCTATACTGACTGAATCGAACTGCTGCCGCTGGTGCGAACTAACGACAAATATAAACAGATATAAGTCGAGTGATAAGTGTGTTAAAATGGATGCTACGCACAACGATGCACAATATGTACTACCACAATGTATCGGTTGTTTCATTTAGTCACTTCATTTTTTACTCCTCCTTTTTCTCCCTCCCTGTTTATTTTTTTTCTTTCCCTATTCAGTTAGTCGGCCGCTCGCTACTGTTCTTTCTTATTGTTTTGTCTCTCGACGGGCATACGGCATTATGCTAGGCAGCGGCATATTTGGTTCGCCATGCAATGCAACAAAGAAGAAATATCTTATACAAACACAAATCTGTCCAATTCTCTAACATCGTTTTCTCGTTTTTATCGTTCAATAATCTAAACTAAACGTCACTTTACGCGCATCGGCCTCCATAGTTACGGCTACTTCTGTAGGGAAACCTTTTTTTTCAAGTTTTTATATAAAGCCCTTTCCACTCTAGTGAATGTGCTATATAGGGGTTTCAGGTTTTCTATCGTGTTTATATTCGTATATACATTTATATGATAGCTGTTCTCTTCTCAAGATTCAATACTTGATTTATCATACACTAAAAAAATGTCCCACATACACATGCCAATTATAGGAGCATAGGTAAACTTACATATAACTCTGTGTCGTCTGTTTATCTCTCTAGCGTCCCCTTGCGAGTGTACGTACCGCACGCTGCAATAGCTTTATTTCTCTCCTGCTGGTAATATACAAAACTTATCTTCTGTATTGGTAACTCATTATAGATTAAAATCTTCAGCTCATAGTAGAAGTACTACATTGTAATATACCTCTACTTTGCAACATAACCTACAATATGTTTTTCTTATGCAACTTGCAATGCTGTATATATATACCTCGGTGATGTATACTGTTGCACACACCTGTAACAGTTGCCATTTTGCGTCAGATAAAATTTTACTTTATACTAGAGGAAAGGTTGATTTATTTTTTCCCTTGCTTTGCAGCCTTCTGTCTTGACCCCCACCGCGTTGTCCATGTTCTCCACCTCCTTGGCAAACAAATTCCTGCATTCTTATCTCAAACTGTCGCTGTTGATGTTCTGTTAATTACAGCGACACCGCTTAACGATACCGGCCTCAATCTGCCTTATCATTGTCTCCATGACTCCGCTATCAGTTACAATACAGGTCTCGTGTCGAGGCAGTGTCTGAGAAGGAAGGAATTATAATCCATAAACTTTAAGCTGAATTATCAATTGTAACTTTTCATACATTCATGCTATTAGTATCGTGCATGAATTTCGAATAATAACAATTAGTATCATTTCGTGGCAGACAAGTGTGAAATTTCGCAACTTGAAACAATATGAGAGTTCCATTTTATTATTATTATTATCAACCTGCGTAATATAGTAGATGCAACTAAATGCTGTAGTATATATACAACGCATTTGAATGCTATTAGAAATTGGAGAGCCCTAAAATTCCCTCAGTTGAGTAAATAAAGGCGTGAGAATGTTTAGTGCCATCAACAGATGACATAACTTGTCTTGCGTGCTGCTATGTTTGCTTCTTTATTACACCGATGTAGAACATTTTAATAAGCTTTACCGGCATGAGAAAATAAGCCAATTCCTGGTTCCTAATCTGTCGAAAGCAATACACTGGACACCTTGACCTTGATATTAGGCAAGGTATACAATAGGAGATTAGTGGTGGCAGCATGTAGCATTGTATGACAATGTATTAAAAGCCTTTTCTACAATTAATCCCCCTTTATATCGCTTGGTTTCATGTCGCGTTAGTTGTTTTCTCTTGATAATGATGTATCGCAGGTATGGTCGATTCCTGCTGAGCCATTATTGTATCAGAATTCCATTTAATCCATTTCCATATGGACTTGAACGAAGTGATATATGATTAACTCTGCAGTATTTATTACATTTCGATAGCAGCAATCAGTGAAAATTCATTACTCACAAGTTTGATGATCTATTTCACACGCAAGCTAACCTACTTTACCTCGTGTCTACCTATGCTCCGGGGAGTAGCAGGCTCGTTTTTCATTGTCAAAGCAACGCACAAGAGATCGACCATGTGACGCATGTTGTGTTAGGTTTTTGAGGAGTTTGATCATTCGCGAATGTCGATATTCGGTTTAATTCAATAGCCGCTCGTCAAATAAATCGTTACAGAATGTTTTAATTGGAAAATTACGAGTTGAAATGAATTGTTACTTCTACCTATCTACCACCTTCTACCTCCTGGACGAGGAAAAGAATGAATGGGAGCAATGAGAATATTAATTAGAGAAATTTTATATCGTTTAGTAACCGATATTGCCTGTACGATTTTTATATATAACTCCTACAGTAGATGTAGCGCTTTCACTCAAAGCCGTTTTGACGTAAATCTAATGTTTCCTTCACGTAAATCACTTATTGTGCAATAATCTGAAACAACAAAAATATGTAGATTTTTTCACTGTTTAGTCATTTTCATTGATTACCTGAGAATGCGAGCATTGGGTTAAGAGCCATTTATTCCAATACGGTATGCATATGGTTATCCATTTTCCACTAGTTTAACTTCGCCAAAAACAATCTCGTCAGAAGAGTTTACTTTCTATAATTTTATCTTCGATGTTCCATACCTGAGGGGAATCGATCGATCCAATCGTTGGACGGATCGAGAATGTTGGTTGAAAATGCCCGGAATACATGATCACTTAGTTAGGGATAATAAAATTAAGTGCATTCGAAATCGAAATGCAAGCTTGTTCAACACACTTTTCCCATTTCCAAACAATTCGATAAATTTCACTGCAGCAAACAGCATGTAAACGGTAATTTCGGAACAAAGTGGTGAAAAACAAGGAAAATGAATTACCATGAAACAACTTATTCAGTGCTTGGTTTGGTTACGCAAATGAGAATATGGACTTAGCTGTACTGTGTTATCTGTCAGGCCGACGTGTGTAATGGGTACAAGTCTGCTTCTAGTTATTTTCACCTTGATTGGACTTAGAGAATTATGGGCTATTAGATTATGAATGCAAGGGTTTGGTGGTCATATTTGCAGCTTTTCTGATACCCAAATATGCATTACAAGTTAAATCCCCATATTGTGTCTGTATATGGAAGTATGCGTTTTCTAAAACAATAAAATATGTCATTTTCTGCTGTCAAGCTGAATAGATTTTCTACAGAATTACCATCTTCAAGATAACGAACAATGATAATTATTATTCTGAAGTTTCAATATAATCTTAGAGTTGTAATTCAATATCGACACCTTCACCTTCAAGCCATGATAACCCGTGCTAAAAAGCAAACAAACCATTATGCCAAACAATTCCAACAGGCCGCCGACTTGCAACAAATGACGTGAAAACGATAGGGCGGCAAATTGCTATTAATTAACAAGCGTTGCTGAGAAAAGAAAACAGAAAGAATTGATGTCTAATAAGTAAACAAAAGGTAATGCCTTCTCTAATGGACTAATGTTTACTCTGGCAGCTGTTTCAATAATAACCCATATTTTACAACAATGGTAGGGAGGCGATACGTATCTCTGACGAATTTGCTTGCTGCAATTCCAACATTGAAGCGGTATTAGTATAAACAAGCGAACTAATTACAGCTCGATACAATGTTTCGATGCGTTCGAGTAATCTCGTTACAAATGTAAACATAGATTATCATCTTTTATGGATCTAATGCGAGAACACTAAAAAAGGAGTATCGCTTTAATTACAACTTTTGACCATTAACGTCATAAATTTTATTGTAAATTTTCACTGCCGTTATCCGACAGACAAGTTAACCCTCTTTGTGCTTTGGAAATTGTGCATAAAGATACTTTTTTATTAATAATGTGTGAGACAACATTAATGAACTATTTCGGAGACTGCATAGTTCTTGTTTGAGATTTCAGTCATCCGAAAATTCTTTTCTCTATATGTAATTTATTGTATATTCAGCAAATACGGGAATGTATTGATTGAGGGAAATAACTTTTTGTAATGTTGAATTTATTACTGACTGGTGTAAATAAGAATGCTGGTTTGAAAATCTCAAATCCTTATTCCTTACTCTTCGTATTCTCAATTTCATAATATTCTTCATGCGAAGCATTTAAAACTGGTGTCGGATTTTAATGTAAGCTCACCAGTATATCTCGTTATCGCCAGTAAGCAACATCAGGCACTATAATTCTCAGAAATAGTTGCATTAGCAGACCGAACAATGAGTTAATGACACATTTCTTTTGTCTTCATTGCTGCCATATTTGCATTGCGTAATTATGACACGCAGGTCGTAACTGTATCGTTTATTTTATGCGCATTACGGCGAAAGGGTCGCATGCCGAGTTTTATTGTCGGTTAAGACATTATAGATCTGCTACTTTTGCGAAAATTTATCGCCCAAGCGGGTTTTATTCGTTGTAATTACCCAATTAACAGCACGGAATGCACGATGCTAATGCGAGCAAATTGAAACATGCGCCAGATCTCGATGTTTTATGGCTGTTATGAAGCCATAAAATAATCACATTCTTAGTACCGAGACTAGCACTGAAAAGATTGCTTTAGTGGTCTAGGCGTCTCTCTGTTCTCTGTTCTAAATTAAAGAGAGTGTATGTACTGTAAGTAATTAACATTAGCGGTAATCTCGATGTTAAGAGATAAAGATAAATTATATAAAATAAAGTAAGAAAAAACATGGGGTCCTGTAATCAAAATTCAGTGAAATTTAGTAATCAGCGTATGTGACAATGTGAGCCTTCCTTCTTCATAGAGGTTTTTCTTGGAGTCAGTAACGGTATTTTCTTTGAATGTAAAACTGTGAAGCGAAAATTTCCTATTGCTGATTTAATGAAGGTAGTTTATTTTTCTATATAGTATGAATAAGTAATGCATTTTAAGAGGTATTCTACTATCTATTTGTATATGTACTACGTATTTTAGCATTCTTCATGTGGTAATGTATTTATATGCCAGTTCCCTCGAAATAACACAATGTTTTCCGGTATCTGTACTTTATTTTAATGGTTCGAATCACATCAATTCGAGCTAGAATATCGAGGTAAAGGATTCAATTAAAAATGAGAGAATCTTCCACTCCATGTAGTACAGTTAATGCCTTAAAGTGAGAGATCGTAAACATAGTCTTCTAGTTAAAAGTCATGAGTTTACTCCTGAGGTCCTGCAACATATTGTAAACAGAATAAACTTTTATAATTTGGTAAGAGCGATTACAGAACAGGCGAAAAGGTAGCGACCGACTTTCATTAGTTTATTGCTTATTGGAAAGGATTATCAGGCTATCACTAAGTAGGATGATCCCGCTCATGCACACGCGCATTCTGTCGCAAGGTGTCAATAATCCATTCAACTGTCATTTGTTGTCATTTCATCAATCCAAGTAGTATTGATACGCTGCAAGGTCAACATTTGCTCTGAAGATGGAGCATGAAAATATATAACAAGCTATACTATGCTCCAAAGCTAATCCCTAGTGTTTGATCTGTCTGTCAATATGTGAAAGCCAATTAAAATCCGTCATGTCGAATATCCTTTTCTGGGTTGGTGTTTAATGCGATAACCATGCAACATTTGTTCTCAAATGTACACTTATGTGTTTGACTATAAGCTTGAAACTTCGAGTAAGTGTGGTTGTAATATCTATTGTTGACGGCTATCCTCACCACTGTATGTTAGCTTCCGTGTGTTCCCATATGTATTACAGCATATAATATGAATTTTATGAATTCACTTACATTAAAAAAACGATATAGAACATAAACTCCACATCAAAAGTTTAATCAACCCAATTTTTCTATGGGAAGCAGCTGTAATTTGCGAATAAATCAAAAACTGTCAATTCCGAATGCTTCGTCTGTTTTATTAATTTATGTGATACAGAGAATTTGTCCTGATTTTGTAGGAGTATAATTTGCTACCATCTAATTTCAGCAGTCAACAGCAGAATATTCAATTTTATCATCGGTAGGACAAACCAATATAATTGTAACTGCTACAATTTATAGGATTGTATTCTATAAACCACATGGTTAAAAATAGTATTAATTAACATATTATACAATAATGAAATATTGCTTATGCGCATTGCCAGATTATACAATCATGGTTGTTACTCCTTGCAGGAGGCTCTGGAACGTAATCCCCGCGATAGGTGGGGGATTCCTGTATTCATTTATATTTCAGTCCAAAACGCAGGAGATCAAAATTCCACAAAGCATGTTTTGTAACCATTTTGAGTACAGTACTTAGTTTTCGCAATGACACAAATTAATTTGATATTGTCACAGAATCTTCGCCGAAATCTCATCAGCCATTGTACTTTCTTTTTAGTAATTGCTTAAACCTTCACGATGTTGAAATGCTGTGAATAATTTTTTTTATCTTCTAAACTACAGGATTATGTAACGATAGTAGTTGTACTGATAAGGTTTCAAATCTCTACACCCAGCAGGCACTCTTTACGCATATTGTTTGATCACTTTTACCGACATCTATTGATCGAATGACAAGACGTCAGCCTCTTCCGTTCATTATCGCCCGTGGTGCTATCGAAAGAAATCTCAGGAGTAAACGTAAGTGAGTAAAGCTTCATTCGTTATCACCTTTAATCAGTGTGGAAAATCGAAAGGTAACCTCCTAATGCGGATGTTGTACTTGATATGTATATCCGCCTTGCCTTAGCGTTATTATTGCCATCTGCACATAGGTGATTAATTAGGATGGAGCTGTCACGTCATGCCGATGTATATTCATTCATCTTTAGATAACATAACTGTGGGTGTAGTATACTGTCGTGTGCACAACTTGTACTTGTAAACGCTGTAATACTTGAATCAAGAGCTATTCTGTCAAAAAATTTCCAACAGTATGGTGTATAATTGTATATACTGTACATATCCGTCCGTTCTCTCGCGCCTCGAACGATGCGAGGCAGATGCAAACGTCTCGATAATATTATCTTATGACGTCGAATTGAACGCAAAACAGTTTCGGTATGAGAAAATCCAATTAAAATATCCAATAAAACAGCGCATTCTCATTTGAATTAATAAAATGAAGTGGGCAAAACTAAAAATACACTCAATAATCGCGTCATTTCAGACAGGATACATACACTAACTAAGCCTGCCACTATTTCTGTAATTTGGCTATATTTTTGGATGCTGAACAATTTTTTCAGAGTTTCTTTAGTTGATACGATTCTAACAGGCCTCAGTATGTCGTAGAATTTTTGGTAATAGTAGAAGGTGGGAAGACTTATACAAATTACTATTCACTGCTTCAATGTATGTCTATTGCTTAATTGTCAGAGTTATTGGATGTGCATAGGATCTTCTAGGCAAATACAAATTTCGGGCATTTCATGAAACAACTATCAGCTTCAATACGTCTTAATTTTATGTTTTCTTTGTGTCATTCGTAAACGAAATCTGGAAATCGAAAATAGTCCTGTTTGTGCCGAGTAGAAGACATAATGTTTTGAGCATGAACTATAACCTACCTACCATCGTACATAAATGAATTTCGTTTGTAAGATTGGAATCTTTAATGAAATTGTCATAGATTGCAGCAGCGGAAAACAGATTAAAAATTCATCGTAATTAGGCTTATTGTAATTCCCGGTTGTTTGTAAATATTATGAGATTATACATATTTTATATATATTGTATCCATATTCTGTGTACGTTTAAAATAGATTGCCGATTAGTCTGCAAAGTGAAAGCAGTGTGAAATGTTTATTAACTTTCGGCTCTCCCATCCATAAATACTTCTTCCATAAATATTAACTTGAAACCATGCATTTGCCTATCTGATGATAATATAGCTGACACGTCAATCCGATATCAATATTCTGAAGATAACACACAGATAACGCGAAGGAGATAAGAAAAATTCGTTTTATTGTACCACCGCCCGCTTGTCAAAGATAGGATCTACAATTTTACATGTTTATACTGGCTGATAAGCTGACACCGTTTCTTGTAAGGCATTAGCTTAAAAACGAAAGTTTTGAAGCCGAAGCTCTTAATTAAGCTTTCTCTTGTATATTTTTATTTTGCCACGATTCATGTTTCACAATAACAACAGCAGTGACGTCAAAGTTGTTTGACAGCGTCGCTTGTAGGAATTGGCCGCATGACCTTTGGATAACAAGAACAGTCGTTGATTTTGTTGTTAGAGTAAACTGATGATTACAAGCTAAGATGGGTGGTAATGCTTAACTTTGTGAATAGGCGTTGTCGTATTTTCTGTCCGCTAATAGGCAATAAACATGAGAATGAAATCTTAGCCAAGGTTGTGAATTCGAAGTGAGTAGAAACGTAGGGACTCTGACTCCGGCTAAATGTATATTTGAAGATTGTTGTACAATTATCCACAACTCTCGCCTCTTTCTCTGTCCAAGTGCCACACAACTGCAGCCATCATTGTACTCAGTTTTGCACATTACATTCCATACACACAGCAGCAACCGGGTCACATAGCAAGGCAACGATGAAAATAACTGTTATTTATTTTACAAGAACTTTTTAAAAAAATACAAAATGAACTCAATGAGAATGCTGCACATATTTCCAATATTTCGAAATAGCCGACACAGAACCAAAATATTTACACCCATTAACATTCAATTTATATTGATATATATATATATGTTTGTCTGTCGTAATGCCGTTCCAAACCCATGCTCTGTGATGGACAAAAAGTCGTCTGCTCTCTCACTTGAACGTGGCGCGTGACTTCATTTAGTCCCTCTTCATTGTCTTGCGTATTCTTCATCTTCGAAGTATTATCCGTTATCGCTGTGTGAGCAGATTAATTGAGATCCGGTTTTATCCAGATAATCTATTTCAGAAATGGAAACTTTACCTCTCACAACAATAGACAAAGAGATCACAACTATTGTCTTAGTTAGGGTTAAGCTCTTTACCAGCAAGGTCTTGAATACTTGAGTGCGACAACTGCTGCATATTTTATGGTTGACGACAAAGCACGAACTTCTTGAATGGGAGGAATCGAGTCGTTGCTTATTGGTGTTAATCAGCATGTCATGGGCTGCTAGTTTCATTAAGTTTAATAACTTATAATCTTCCTGCTATTTTGTGTCTGATGTACGATCATGTTATTATTCAAACCTTTGTATTCCCCTTTCCGAAGAGTGGCAATCCCTGAATTATGCAGCGATAGTTTTTAATCCAATTTTTTTCCAAGCTTATCCAAGCATGCTTCCACGCGCCCCTCAACTAATTATGATAATTGTAATAACGTTTTGAAAGATGTTTCTCTAAGATTGATGGTGATAACTTTATATTACAGAATAATGGTTTAATTATGAATGTGAATATTAATGAAAATCACTTCCTGACATAGTTTGTGATGACCGTTAATCCGTTTATGCGCATTAACGAACTTTTCTTAAGTCGTTTAGTTAGTTTTTAAAGACACAACCTAGAATCAAAATAAAATTTGAATCATTGTAGTTCCATATACGATTCTATATCTTATTTCTGTATTTACATATTACCGAGATGCTATATTTTGATGAATTGAGTACCCAAATGTCATACGAAATTACCAGAACACACACATCAATCGCTCAAGGCTGACGTGCTTAAATGATGGGTAACGATACGTATAAATATAGAATCTAGTCAAGCAAGAGATTTTTTACCTTGAAGGAACCCGTATAAATTGCTGATAGTGCTCCATAATATCTGTTGGGTAATTAGTGAATTTTATTCCTTGCCTTTTCTAGTGTCTTTATGCGTCTGTGTAGTCTGACTGTATGACTGGATTAGACTTCATCTTGATTTTGGTAGTTCATTACGGAAAGTCAAGTAAGCGCCGGAACCCAACTGCAATTGAACATTTTCTATTACCAATATAATCGGTGCTTATTGCTACGTAGTCAGTGTTAGATGGGGCCTAAACAGCGCTACGCGACATATTATATTCGTTGTTACATGTGTATAGGAAATGATATGATATGTATTTAGATTCATACCCACGATATAGAACTCAATGCTACAACCTTTACCACATGGCGGGTTGAGACTAATGCGGAGCCTGTAGCATGTTGGATGTGGAGCTCAGTTAAAAACACATGCTATAATTCCCGGTCCATATTCCGTGGGCAATGGTTAAAATGATTACAATTGTCACTGAGGGAGAAGTTCTATATCAGCCCATCTCTAAAGTTAGATGGCCGACCTAGACCATTCCTGGACAGGTTTTTTAATCAAGGGTGACTTCTAGAATTTCAATTGGGAAATTTTTGTAGTAACAAAGTCGAGTCAAAATATGGGATACTGACGAACCATAGCGACTTCACCGAAAAAAATTGTCTGTTAAAATCAATGCCAGTGTGCCAGTGTGCGTACTCGCCACTTTTTTTATTATTAGGCAGAGTCCTCAACTTGCACATGCCAGGATCTGTATTATTTAGCCATACACCGTTCATGAGCTGATGGGCGTTATTTGTAGATCAAATTTGCGTTTCTCCTCTACTATTTACATGAATTTCTGGTGTCTGTTAGTGCACCGTTTGTTTCATTCGATACAATTTCTATTATGAATCCGTTTAAGCATTTCAGGCTACACACTTAGACCTTTGAGTGTTTCAAACAGATGTTACTTCTATAAGACTGGTTTGCTATACACCTCCAAGTATATAGACGACTCTGTGAATAGTTGCTAAACAGATCAAAGTCGAAGCGACCAATGAGAAAGCAAATATTTGTGACTCGTTATGTTAACAACCTGTTTCGCGCATAATCTGATGAGTGCTCGCTCATAATAGTAACGTCGGATAAGACATGCAATGTTTGTCTGCTCTCCGAACCTTGTTGTCGAAACACCCAAGCCTGTCACGCAATCGAAATGACGTCATGTAATTTACAGAGCGCTGAAATTTACATAGCCCGGTCGCTCCGACATTGTCTAAAGTCCGTCTCGCCTGTTAGTGAGCTTCCTCTTAATTATGAAATTGTATATTTATTAATTGAGTCACTGTAAATAAGCTCTTCAAAATCATGACCTTTCACTTAGTAATTAGTGATGCATGGTTCGAATATTTCCATTACTGTAGATATTGACAACGCATTTCGACCCCTAAACTCCCATGGAAGGAAATTGTGGAATAATTTGTGCGGTCTTGGCTCGCAAGCCGAGTAATGTGATCTTGAACATTGATAACCACTATTGAACAACTACTACGTTTGAGTTAACAGGGATATGTTCGATATGCTCTCTTCATTTTCTTATCCGTGAGAGGGATAAGGTTACGATTGGGATGAATGATAAGCTTGGGGTTAGGATTTGCTCTTCTCTGTTAGTGCTTTATATAACGGGTAATTTTACTCCATCTAAAACTGTATCTATTAATTAAATAGAACTTTACAAAATACTGGTGTCATATACATGTCATATCTGGTAATATTATTGATAATATGAGTTGCACGACAATTAATTGCGAAAAACGGAGGGTCCGCTGTACTTGACAAGTGTTTGAACAAAGATTTGTTCCAAAATGATTAGTACTGTACAGTTAGTAGTAATGTGTTATCGATTCGAGGCGTAGACCGGCAATCAAATAAACGCATTCCATGACTATGCAGAATTTCGAATGGAAAACCAATCTAAGACAAATACTGTGAGTTCATTTCCAGTAATGAACGTTTCAAAACTAGAATGTAAAGCATAGGTATCAGTGCTTGCCCTTGAAGTCCTACTCGAATTTTCGTGGTAAAACGAATGTTTGGTAAAGTCTTCCACGCGGTGGTCCACCACCATCCCCCTGTCAGTCATCCATGGCTTGGTTTCATAGCGGTTAAGTTTGCTTTGCTGTAAATCTTAGTGCTCGTAATGGCGACGAGAGAGATCTTGGGCAAATAGCGTTTGCAGAGTAATTAAGCCGAAGATGACAAATTCGGATTTAAAACTGTTAATTAGATTGTTATCGCGTTAGCTTATCGAAGGAAAGGTCCAGTATTGTATATTTGTTTGCTCTGCCACCTGGCTAGTCGAAGGAGACCACCCACTGCAAACAAGCCTACCCAGAGACCGAAATATAGAGAAGCATGACATTTCGCATGTTTCGCTATTGTCACACCGTAAATGATAACGGCTTTGTACACCGCTTTATTGGAAATTCAACAAGACAAACATGTTTTATACACATTGTACGATTATAGCTAGGTAAAAGGATATCTGAATTCTTTCACAAATGACAATTGGGTCAATATTGACGCCCCGATGTCATATTTTACTGTCGTATATTTGACACGTTTTGTGAATTGATGCTCATATTTAGCATGTTGGTTCGTTTGACTATAATTATGTCACCTGTAAATCGGTAAATTTATAGTTGCTATGTTTGCCTTCGTCGGAAGGTTGTATATACGCATTATTGCGTGCGTTGGGTACGACGTTACTTTTTTTTGGCAACCGGTCATATTGCGTACGTGTTTGCCAAGTGTCACGTAGCGTTGTTGGTCATGTCGTCCATTGCGAATAACAGATAAGATAGCGCAGCGCATGTGTTTAAATAAATGCGATAAGAAAAACACCTTTTGCTATTGTTTGTATACATTGAAGTGGACTTTCGAGATCGCAAAATAAGTATGGACCAGGTAGGAATTTGAATGACAATCAAAATAGTCAACACTTCTCCTTTTACCCACGTAATGTTTACCGTCGAGAGATGCGGAATGACCCCTGTCCACTGACCCGTATCCTAGCAAACTAATTCAATGATGTACATGTTTATTGTATCTTTTCTGGACTGTGAGAACCGGTGGAAAACATTTTTGTGGGGCCCAGACAAATACAATTTTAGGCTGTTCTGGATAGGTTAGCATATTATTTACCAGTAATTCAAATACAGTGAAATATATAAATATAAAATATAAATGTTTAAACAAAAACTATTGACTATTTAAGAAGTCAGAAGAAAATTAACCTCGTTTCTATAGCGTAAAACCCGGCAATGAGGCGTTAGGAGTATGTTTCACTGTGTTTTTATATGTTTATAGCGCGGGTCCACCTTGGGCAAGTGTCGCAATTGGGAGCAATGCTCCTATATTGGTATTAGACATTGCAGTGTAAATGATTAATAATATGATGATATTAATTATATGATATTTTAACTCCTTTACCCAAGTCCCTATTCTTCTGAAAAATAGTTCCAAAAAATGAATACATTCTCCCACCCTAGACCCTATTTAAATGTTGAAATCGGTGCTGTTGGTTCAAAATTTATTCTGGTCATAGCATTCTGCCACCTTCCTTTAAAATGTTTTATGATCGGCCATCCACAATTGGGATATCCGTAAAACCATAATTTTTCCTAACAAAATTATTCTTATGTGCAGTGACGATAAATCTATTGTTGTCGATAACACTGAAAAATTAGTCGTTTCCATGAAATTCACGTGCTCATCCAATATACGGAAGACAATATGACGTAACGTTGCATCTGGGCCCAAGGTTTTCGGATAAAGCTTCGTATAATCGTTTAAAATTTGCTCCTACAATGTTTTCCGGTGAATCGCGTAAAATATAACATTTTTTTGCATTATTATGAAAGAACCTTATTAAGGCACTATTATATCGAATGAAGCTTTTAGGTACTAATATATATAAAAAATGATTACCAGAATTTCCCCACATTTTATTACTTTCTCTTCATACTTTCGGATATTTATGACCTTTGAGCATGTCACTTGTGGTCTCTACGGTGGTCTACATTACATTCCCAATGTGGCGAAAGATTTATGAAGGCTTTGACACCCCACTTCTTGTATACTGTTTTCGAACCGCAATGGTCTTCCAAGATGTTGGAAATGTTACCGGGCCATTAAAACGTCACAGGTTCAGGGTCACCTTTCGGTCAATGTGAAGAGAGCCGGTTCTTATCAGCTATTCCAATTCTGTCTAGTATTTGCGGTCCCATCGCGTGCAATCTGTTAGGTACATTGAGTTATCGATTACCAGAAAGTACTGAACCGTTTATCTGGCCTTATCAAGACTATCCTATATTAGAGAACTGAAGTCTGTCAGTATTGACCCAATGTTCTCGACAACATAAGTACATAATTCAACAATGTTTGCCAAACACAAGTATGCCACGCCGCTGAAAAACACATCTCAATATTCGGAATACAGCGAATAGGGCGAATCAACAAATGGGTGAATCTTATTGTTGCGAAATATACATTTGTTATCGCCTTCTTCCGTTTGTCAATTATTTTTTCCTTATGTAAACTAATACGAGTCGATATCTCTCAATCTGCAAATAGATTCCAAGTTAATCACGGCCCCTACTCACGCTATTTTATTTGAACACGTCCAAACACGGTAAAGTACGTGTAGAGTGCTTGCTAGGCCGATGCGGAGTCGAGTGGGGAAATCAGCGATAAATTCGTAATATGCACAATCATGTTGCTGTATTATACGATTACCGCAAATCCTAGAGTATTTGCATTTCGAAGATATGAATTAATTCCCGTTTCAAAGTTTCGACTAAACGTGCCGTTGACTGGATACTAACAAGCAACAAGCACGCGTAACTGCTTGGTGATGAGTGGAAGGCCGCAATCAGACCGGTTTATTTTCTAATCATAACAAGGTTTAATACCACCTATAGCTTTCTCTTGACAATTATGTTCTTCAACTAACATAGCGTCAATGATAGAACGACCAGCGAACGATTAAAAAATCTTTTTTACCCGCGCCCTCCGATGTTGGCTTGCCTGACTTTCGGCACATGCGCCCAGTGAAATAACTACCATAGCTTAGGTTCGCCACTGAAATCCAACACAATAAAAATAAATACACAAGTAATGCCTATACAGCCACATCGGTTCTTATATACACTCGTTTCACCTCCACTACCTTTTCCTTTTGTTTCCTGTCATTTGGGGTTCGAAAAATCTCTGAATTATAATTCTTAAATACAAACGCGATAACAATCACTTAATACACAGTACAACTACTTTGTGAGATAGACCACACGTGACTGAGAAAGAGGCCGGGAGATGTGTGCTGTTGTTGACAATCACGCGCCAAGCGATGGATTTGCAAACTACACCATTCCTGCAAATTTTTAATTTTCGCGACCATGTTCGTATCTTCGAAAGTTTGTAACACGAATGTTCGTAACTCGGGGACTTACTGTACTTGATAAATTTCAACCTCACTTTCCACACCTTACATTGACTCATCTCTTACATAAGAAATTGCACTGATATTAATTCGATGAATGTGAAAGAATTTTTAACCAGTTATTGAATGAGTTATCGAGATTCAATTTACAACTTAATAGCGAAATGGTAAATCCAGAGGAAAGATGGATCTTTTCTTAACTTTTCATTTCCGTTACATCATTTATAGTATAATAATATTCACTTTAATATAAGCTGAAGAAGTTAGATAAAATCCATGCCAGCCAGGTTTACCAAATAGCATTTATTTTAGCGCTCCCATGTAAATATACCCACTAATGGGCTTATATATATTTCCGTTCAGCTACACTGCTACAGTATTTTGCATTTCGAAATTTTATAGATTTTATATAAGTAAATACAACCTTCAGCTACACAGGGATATTAGCACACTTAGTCACCAGCTCATAGTCGACTGTATATTTGTTTAAGACTCGTTTGATAAGTTCAATGTTGAAGTTGACCGATGCTCTCCAAAAGGTTGGACAATGATTCAAATTAATCCCCTCCTCTGTCATTCGTAGCTAAGCAGAAACAGAAATTTGTTTTCAAGACCTAACGCACCTGGAAATTGGAATCCAAGATGTTTGCTGGTACTTTGATGTAGGCTTTGTTTTTAGAGGCCCATACACAAGTGTTACATTTAACAATATGTATACTGGTGACTGACAAACATAGAATGGTTACTATGAGTTAAGAGAGTGCAGGATCGTACAGTGGGTTGCGCGGAACAGCAACAGGCGACTTGTGGTGGGAAAAGAGTTGATCGGGAATCAGTGTTTTTGTTACGTTCGCACTCGACATATTGAATACGTTTACGGCGTTTTTCAATGTAAACACAAGAACACCTGGGCTATGACAATTGTGAGAATGTAAATTGTAATATGAACGACGAAACGTAAGAGTGCGACAATCATCGTTAAAGGGAATATATAGATCTCTGCCAGGTCCGTGGGAATATATATTGGGATTGTTTAAAAAAACATTGCTATGGTATGTTATGGAATGCTATGCAATAATAATTATTCATATATTTGATGAATGGAACAGATTGATGGTATGAAATCTTGAACTAAGATAAAATGGAACTACAGTAGTGCTTCGTCCCTCGCACGCCCCTTACTTCACACGTTTCAGACTTCGTTCAATACATTCACGTTCGAACTGCACACGTAGTGAAAGAATTCAGTTCGAACGTTCCACGCGTGTAGTAAAAAAAATCCACTTTCTGTTATCAACAATGGGGATAATTGATTCGGACTTCGAATATTTCAGAATTCGTGCGGTCTTCGGGAACGGATAAAGTACGAAGTACAAGGCACCACTATATATTTTGCTACACTTGCAGATTCTGTCTTTTAGTCTGCAATAAGCAGCGACGAAGTTTGCCTGTTTTCGGGTCTTACGTTCTAAGCTATCAGTGTAACTGACATTTTGACATTGAGTTAGTTTGACTGTGATCAAGGAAACCTGTAGCATAGGTTAGACACTCTTATTTATTCTTTGGCGTCGAATGTGTTGGATGTAACTAGAACTCTGTGGAATTAAAATCCCCTTTATGGATCTTTCATACGTATGTTAGGTTTTCATGTTCTCACCACAATCGTTTGAAAAATTTTCAACGATAACTATATAATGAAGACCATAGTCTACGATAATTAACAGTTCAAATAAAGACGCACACGCTGCTATGTAAATTTGAACATGTCGTAAGGGAAAATTGATCATTTTTTACATTTTACAATATTGTATATAATATAATGTGGGCTGTATTGTTTTGGAATTCGATCCCTTGTCAAGCAAGTATTTTTCGCCCTCAGAAAAGCGTACAAAGCGTTGGCGTTCTAACTATCTAACTCTCACTACTTTTCACAACCAATACACCAATTTCATTATGCAGTGGGAGAAAAGTGAAATTGGTAAAGGGCAATGGAAATACTATCTTACGGTCGTAAGCGTGGGGAATAGTTCGCTGTCGTGTTGAAGATCGTTAAATAAGGTGGTCGTTAAGTTAGTACTTGTACTGATATTCAATGGTATACCTAGTTTTGTGAACTTTTTCTAGAACGCCTAACATTCCTAATTTTGTATTATCGCAATATTTGGCAATCAATTAGTGGATGATGGCTGATTGGCGCCGCAAGTGTCGACTTTACTATTGTTCAAGGCGACAAATCAAAACACCTAGAAATATTTGCGAACAAAATGAAGACTTGACTTAAAAGATTTCCCGTATTGTCACAGTAACTCCACAGGTGCTCTGACAGATGATATTATCATTGAACGTAGAGTGAAGTGCAGCACTTTCTAAAGTGTTTTAAAGTTTACCCGTCATTAATATGTCACTTTTACATAAGTAGTTTGAGCGCAGGCCAATCAAAACATTATTTCCACTTATTTTCCTTTGCTGAATACGCATTAACTCGCGTACGCTTGTGACCGCACCTGGGTGTTGAAATCTTAAACGAGACAAATTTCATGTCGTCTGCTGAGAGTAATTTTGAAAATCCCAGCAGTTCTTAAGTAACTTGAGAAGTTTTTCTAAATACCTGAAGATCTTGAAAACGAGATTGCGGTGGGTAGATAAAACTCTTGGAGTAGATTTTTCGGGCTCTTCCTTTTGTTTCTCATGGCCAGTAGAATCATTCGACCTCGGCGTTTGAACAGTCCTCGACACAGCAGGTAATGAGGGGAAGCGATATCTAAACGGCCGACTAAAATCATAAGCCTATAGAAAGTTGTCATCGAAATTTCTATGCGAACAATAACTTAATTCAAACGGTCGCTAAAGCACTTAATCGCACATTAAACAGTTATGATTACATCTTAGACAGTTGCTAATTTGGTTTTACTAACATTGCTTCCTTGTTTTATAAGACCCGCTCGGTTGTTGTTATAACGATCGGCATAATAGCGCCCTCGAATGCGTGACGGACGCGCTGAAAACAAAGCACTTTTGAATAGTCGCCGACTCTTCTGACTCAAGCACCAGAAATATGATTTTGTCGTCAACGAGTGTTCTGATCTCTCGTTAACCAAAACATGTTTTAATAGATGCTAAAGAATTAAACGGCTTTGGATTTTTTCCTTTCTAATGAAATGAAATAATAGGTGATTTGCGCCGTTTAGGAATGCGAAGAGCTCGTATCGAAAACAACAATTAAAGATGAATATATTACCGACCAATTAGATCAATTGCTCTTGATTGCACACCGCACCTAAGGGGGCACCGCGCTCTTCTTTAGCCTCGTCAAATGTCGAAAGTCAACAATTTATTACAGCATACACCTAAAACACCGCATTGCACGTTTTACAGTGAACAGCAACGATTTTAATTTTGTTATGAATTCTTAAAAAGTTAGTAGTGTTCACATTTAGAATAATTTGATTTAATTAGAAATTGATAGTAGTAAGTTGGCAATCATAGAACAGCGTAAAATTTTGTATCTCTGCGGACCCACAAATATGTTTCCAGTTGGGTCCCGCGGCTCCTAAGGCCGACCCTGGATATATTTTACAAATAAACTACAGCAATACCTTCATAGATAATGAAAAGTGATTAATTTCATACATTTATATCATTAATCTAGAAAAAGTGTAGCACATATTGAATGCAGTACTATTCCCTTTATGAATGCTTTCTGCGCAAATTAAAATTATAGTAAATTAGTGAACTTTATTTACGGTTCAAATGAGTATTAGTTTATTGTAAGAAATCTAGTAGCGAATTTAGTAATTATATTGTAATAATACGAACAATAATAAAAATTGTGTACATGGTAAAATGCCTTGCTTCCTCCCCAGCACCATGTATTTATTAAATAGTACATGTACGTGAGTAATTTTTCAATGATCCCCACTGACACTAACTTTCAACTAAAGTCAGACGATCCCTTTGCATACGTGAAAGCATTGAGGAAAGCATTGAGGGTGCAGTTGTAATTTTCATGCAGTGCCATTATTTTGTCAATTGAAAGATTATTGAGATTGACCAATATTTTTAAATTAATATTGTGGTAAAGTAATATAAAAGATAGGCGTTGGACAAGGGTGTAATTTCATTGCTTGCCATAGTCACTATGTTCCTAGGTACGCTACTGTACTAATGCGTGCATACAATACTTGATAAATGTTTGAGTCTACCTACCTCTAGAGCAGGGGTTCTTAATCTGGGGTCCATGGACCCCCAGGGGTTCATGAACGAGTTCCAAGGGGTCCATGAAGTCCCAATGGAAATGTATACATGTAAATTCAGAAATTTTATCTTTAAATTTCATCTTCTCGTTAAAGACAAACAACAACACCCTTCACATTGAAAGGAAAGCTTTGGCAAATAAATTGCATTTGATATCAGTTTAATTTATTAAAACCTAAATTTCGTTTCACTAATCGTTTCATTTATTGAGGTAACTCCAATTTTTGTTTTGCCGCACAGTATATAAGTTTTTCTAAGAATAGACTAGGGGGTCCGCGCGACCGAAAAAATTATTTAGGGGTCCGTGGTGAAAAAAGTTTAAGAACCCCTGCTCTGGAGTCTAGAACAATCAAATCTAATAATTAAAGAAGAAACTGTGCGTGGGTGTGTGTGTGTGCGTGTGTGCGTGTGTGTGTGTGTGTGTGTGTGTGTG
>QXVX01005205.1:2102-20070 GCA_013436065.1 Halocynthia aurantium | reverse complement strand
GTGTGTGTGTGTGTGTGTGTGTGTGTGTGTGTGTGTGTGTGTGTGTGTGTGTGTTCGTGTGCGCATAATTTGTATTAACGATTCTTGCATTAAATATTAATAAAATGTACTCTGGTGCTAGATGTAAGGAACTACATACTACCTTATATAATAACATAAGTTTTAGGATTACTGTGGTAGATTTTGCGAATACAAAACATATCCCTCCTCTAGTCTTTCCTTTGAGATTCACCCTATTACCCAATGTAAATAAAATGTTGAGGGTTATGAGAGGGGCATGTTGCCACAAACTACGATTTGCAAATTAGTTTTACCGTTCAGTGCGGAACAAACAACCGCACTAACGTATTTATTAACCCGTTGAACCAGTAGAGGTGCTTTTAAAATAACTGGAATATCGTAAATTCATGAATATGAGACGTGGTCGAATTTGAATCAAAATCAGATGATAAGATATTAGTCAAGCCTAAAATCATACCTGTTATGTTGTCAGCATGTCGTCAATGAAACGCTACTCTTTTTGTATTTGGTAAGATATGTATAGTTATAAATATAGTGTACGGTATATGTTTCTATGTTTTGTGAATTGAAACCGATAATCGAATACAGTAAGTCATCAACATACGAACAGGTTACGTTTCAAGAGGTTGTTCGTAACTGGAATTGTTCGTAAATCCAACACAATAAAAATAAATACACAGGTAATNCTTTCATTACCTTCGAAAATTGCTTCTCCCATCCATTAGGGTTGAACTCCAGCCTAAAACAATACAGAGATGTTACCTTCATTCTGCTTGCCAAGTTCACTCAAATATTGTTGTCTCCTCTGCGTGATGTATTCGGGTGTAAGTTCAGCTCTACTGCATGAATATTTTATGCCTCCATTTCTTCTCGTTAACGATGGCGACAGAAATTATTAGTAAAGTAATTTGATTTGCGATTTTTCGCTCGCTATCTTCAGAATCTCTGCAATATTAAACATGCACTTTAACAAATTATTTCCTGTTTTCAGGTCAAAGGTCGACATGGTTTGCTGTCGTGCTCGAACGGCATTCTACTGCGCTTCGTCACTCGTCGACAATGTTACTTCTCTTGCTCGTTGTGGAATGTCGTCCAGGTGTGAAGTGTTGAATAGCGGGAGATTTACGTTGTATCGCTTGGCTCAACTTCCAAGGCACTCAATGAATTAATCCTGGTAAGCATTCGAATGAGAACATTTTGCAATGAACTCGTACATTAAGAATGCAGTTAAGTAATATGAATATCAGTAAACATATACTACTTAAACTTGGAATCCCATCGAGATTGGGCTAGCCAAATGCCCCGGTACCCGGGCATACCAAAAGGGGGTGACAAGGGCCTCAAAAAATTAATATAATAAATAAAATACTTTCCCCCTTCAGTTCATACTCTGTATTACTTCTAACTTCGTTTGGCCTAGTTCCTTCGAATAACTCTCTATCGAAATCCGGATTGGGTTTCCTGTTTTTGAACTTTGACCTTCGTGACGTATCACGCGGTCCCTATGTTTACGGCCGCAACAACCGATTATCGAACGCTTCGTTGGCAATACAAATCGGGTTGGAAATACTTGACGACTGATTGCCTGGTTTACGTTTCCGATAGGGNTCGTGTGATAGACCACACGTGACTGAGAAAGAGGTTGGGAGATGTGTGTTGTTGTTGCCAATCACGCGCCAAGCGATGGATTTGCAAACTACACCATTCCTGCAAATTTTTAATGTTCGCGGCCATGTTCGTATCTTCGAAAGTTCGTAACACGAAAGTTCTTAACTAGAGGACTTACTGTATTGTAATTGTTGGTTAAATTTCTATATCACTCAAGCGTCATTTTCTCTTTCTTTATAATTGACTTGTCCATAAGTCGAGTAGTTAATTTTGGAGAACTCGACTCTTGCTCAATTATATTGTATATTAGATGAAATAGGTTTGTTTGTCCAGAAAACTGTACACTGAAGTGTTTATCTAAATAGTTCGCGGCGAGATTTGAATTATACCCCTTAGCAAATTAGATTGTGCGAACCGATCACTAGCAGAGCTAAAGTGATAGGCGTGCTATCAATTTATTCGTTTTTTTCAATTATTACTTAAAGCAAAGCAGTGCAATACATAATGTAGTTAGACAAAGTCGTCTGTTCCGTTAATGTGCATTACCAAACTTTTGTACGAACTACATAAAGCTAATCACATCGTTGCAATATTGAGAGTTGATTTTTTCCTAAGTAGAAAGATTACAAATTCAGGTTACTTTCCCTGAAGGAAAGCTCATTTTACGAGAGAGCATAGCTTACCTTTGGGAATGTAAACCAGCTAGATTTGCATCTACGACTTTCATTACCTTCGAAAATTGCTTCTCCCATCCATTAGGGTTGAACTCCAGCCTAAAACAATACAGAGATGTTACCTTCATTCTGCTTGCCAAGTTCACTCAAATATTGTTGTCTCCTCTGCGTGATGTATTCGGGTTTAAGTTCAGCTCTACTGCATGAATATTTTATGCCTCCATTTCTTCTCGTTAACGATGGCGACAGAAATTATTAGTAAAGTAATTTGATTTGCGATTTTTCGCTCGCTATCTTCAGAATCTCTGCAATATTAAACATGCACTTTAACAAATTATTTCCTGTTTTCAGGTCAAAGGTCGACATGGTTTGCTGTCGTGCTCGAACGGCATTCTACTGCGCTTCGTCACTCGTCGACAATGTTACTTCTCTTGCTCGTTGTGGAATGTCGTCCAGGTGTGAAGTGTTGAATAGCGGGAGATTTACGTTGTATCGCTTGGCTCAACTTCCAAGGCACTCAATGAATTAATCCTGGAAAGCATTCGAATGAGAACATTTTGCAATGAACTCGTACATTAAGAATGCAGTTAAGTAATATGAATATCGGTAAACATATACTACTTAAATTTGGAATCCCATCGAGATTGGGCTAGCCAAATGCCCCGGTACCCGGGCATACCAAAAGGGGGTGACAAGGGCCTCAAAAAATTAATATAATAAATAAAATACTTTCCCCCTTCAGTTCTCTGTACTCTGTACTCTGTATTACTTCTAACTTCGTTTGGCCTCGGTTCCTTCGAATAACTCTCTATCGAAATCCGGATTGGGTTCCCTGTTTTTGAACTTTGACCTTCGTGACGTATCACGCGGTCCCTGTGTTTACGGCCGCAACAACCGATTATCGAACGCTTCGTTGGCAATACAAATGGGGCTGGAAATACTTGACGGCTGATTGCCCGGTTTACGTTTCCGATAGGGGTTAGGGCAAAACACGCGTGGGAGAATCATAATGTTGTCGTAAACATAATCCTAACTTGATCAAATGACTCGGGGCAATTGTGTAATGTAACTTAAGAGTTGTTGACACGTGTATTGAATAGACTTGACACCGACGATACCATTACAGCTCGTGACATCACTGTTAACCGCTAACGTCTGTTGATAAAACAAGGGGATCATGGTAATGTTCTTACTTACTTCAGGTGAGAGGTGATGTACCCTGCGCTAGGAAAAAAACTGCTTAAATGACAGGTGAAATGTTTTACTAGAAAACGAAATTTAATATTCGCATTTCATTCGGAATACCGGATTTTCTGTATGTTGTAGTTAGAGTTGAAATTTAAAACACCTGAAATTCATTCGAAACAGAAATTATGACCCCAATCCTCAACCACAAAAATTAGGTAAATTACATACGAGCACTATGGTAACATTCACTCAGGACAAGAGTAAGCTAGTGTAACAAAGTTGTCTGCAAAGCCCCGAACTAAATAAATAAAAAAACAATTAATGGCAATACGTATACAGCAGACTGGAAATCCAAAATTTCAACCAATTAGTTTATTAGAATATTAATCCCTGTTAAATGAAAATACTAAACCTTATATACCTTCGCGCTTCATTGAATGTGCCCACTGAAATTGCCTGACATAACACAAATAGTGACAAGGCTGGACCATATTATTTGCTTGCACCTTTCAATTGGCTCTGATAACATCCAATAATCAGTTAAGTACATAGCAATTTATTTCCTTTCTGTTGAAGATACAGTATATATTATGTTGTGAGGCCAAACGTAAGATTTTTTTTTGCCTTGGCTGTTAAGGTGACTAAGAATGCACAAGTGGACATAGAGAGAATGGAAACATTCTTTATTTGAAAATCACGTGATAATTACTCAACCCATATTAGTTTTCTTTTGCTATTGTGAGTTTCAAGGCGTGGTAAAGCTATTTGCAGCCGGACAAAAAATAATGCAGCTTCGGTGTAGCGGTCTAGCGGTGTATAATCATGCAAAACAGGAGTTTACATTGAAATTTATATATACACACAACTGTTTGGACAATTACGGTATTTGAATGCCAAGTTAAGAACATTAGTAAGATGATAGAATAAAATAAAATTTACATTGCTTTTATGTGTCTCATATTTTTTTAGGAATCCACTATTACACAGTAAAATATGCCAATTCGAAAACGATACTGATGTCAGAATTCATTAGAAAAGGTTACTTCAACCGTAAGCTAATAGAGCGCCTAAGAACAAAGACTCCGCGAACGATTAAAAACACTTGACAAATTTAACGACAAACTTCCGTCGACCTAACATTTTTTGGGTGGCATTCGGGCGTAATATTTATCTAATGCTCGTGATGTGTGAATGGGGTTCCGCTCCCTTCCCACAGTAGAGCTTGTAATCCGATGACGATGGGGTAAGGAGGGACGTGGGTAAATAGAGTGGTGAAACACCATTAAAGTATCGACAAATCACGCAATAACATTTGTCGTCATGTCGCTGTCGCTTTGATTGCGACCCGACCTTCCTTTACAAGATTTTGAGTTCCCATGACTTTGGTTTACTCACAATGGCCCGCCCAGAAACAATCGAAACCAGGTAGCATACAATCGTATTATTGGTTAAACTGGTTAAAGAATTGACACGCCTTATCGAATTTCTTGCTTAAGTTTTCCCTCAACTGTTTAACAGGTGTTGGACGAATTTGACACTCGAGCGGGAGTAGTTGAAGATTTCGAGTGCGTATTTGGAAAGAAGCAAGTAAGTCTTTATGGTTAGTCTCCTCAATATAGTAGATTGTGTTGGATCTTGTTGTTTGTATTTGAACATTCGTCTAGTCACTCTAGTCTAGTGGATGGAGGATATGCAGAACTGCTTTAATGTAGCTATTCAAAATGAAAAAATATCAATTCCAAACTATTTCAAACTTAGAGAAAGAGAAATCCATCTTTGAGTGACTCGCAAGTATATCAATTACATAATAGTGGAAGATTCGGCAAAATTTCAATCCCAAATATATAATATAAATTTAATACATAATTTTATAATTAAATATTAAATACTCAACATTAACATTACATTTAAAAATTACATCATATTTCTGGTTGGTTGACGGATATATTTGAATTATGCGAGTGCCAGGGCGGCTAGTTCCCCCGTGATCCCCACTGCTTTGGCAACCCTGGGTTCTTCGGCTGTGACATATGCGTGCTATGTGAATATGTTTTGATGAAGGATATGGTTTAAAGCAGTATTTCCCAAACTTTTTTCCAATAGCGCCCCCCTGGACAACTTAGCAACTATCAAATGCCCACATCGACAAAAAAGTAAAACCAAATTTATTTTTCATTCATCCTAACTTAATGTCTAACACTCTTAATGTGACGGATGAGCTTGGAATTCCCCACACTGCGTCAGGCAATCCGGACAAGCAAATAAGTCAAACCAAAGCATAAAACAAGAGTGAATTAACAGCGCAAATATTATTATTGGAACACTGTTCTTGTAACAGCCCCGATTTACTCATAGCGCCCCCCAATCGCCCAGTTTGTAGCCAGCGCCCCCTTCATACTCGCAAACGCCCACTTTGGGAACCACTGGTTTAAAGCAATCGAGAAATAAACGTGCGCCATCTAGTGCTGAACCAAATCTTAACTTAGTATGCGTCGTCCTGACTAAAATATTATCGTTTTGTAGATTCTTTTGTAGAGAACTCGGTATACTTCGTAATTGTCTAATATCGAACCAAGATTCATCTCCGGTTCTACTAACTACAGAGACGTTCAGTTCTATATCGTGGGGATGAATCAAAGTGAATATCATGTCATTTCCTATACTCGTGTAACAACGAATATTATCTGTAGCCTGTTCTCACACTGACTGTATAGCAATAAGCACCGATTATTTCAGTAGTAGAGAATGTTCAACTGCAGTTGGGTTTCGGCCTTAAATTGGTTTCCCATTATAAATTACCAAATTCAAGATGAAGTCTAATTAGTTAAGCAGATAGAAGTAGAAAATATTTAACTGCAGTTGGGTTTCGTCGGGCTTAAATTGGCCTCAAGTGAGCATCGATATCTTGAGTATTACGGAAGACATATTTATAGCAAAAATAAGACTTTTCTGTATGCGGAGATTGTAAATCAAAAAATATTTAAAATAAATTTTTTGCCATGTTTATTTACGAAAACTTTGATAGTATCATGACTACATTATCATTACATAAAACATCGTACGTCACAGACGATAATCGTTATCATAGCTTTAATCACGTAATCAATCACATTGCTTAACCCGTTTTCATTAAAATATTCAAAGTATGACAATGAAGCTCAGCAGAACACTGTTGTAAACTTAGCACATATTATTCGACTCGACTTCAGTTTTCAGTATGTATACTAGAGTGGTATTGGTTGGTTGGCTTGACTCGACTTCCGTGTTTCGGTAGTTTTTACAATGTACTGGATGCCAATACAGTTCAGTTTTCAATTTCTAATAACTCTATTTCCACATAGGATATAATAATATGTAAAATGCAACAAGTTGGATTTTCCCAGTTGTTCTGTTGGAATGCGTAACTGAGTTTGCTTTGTTGTTGATTTAATTTTCAAGATAACTATAGGATTTCAGTTTCGGAACTTTAAAATAATTCAGATCCAATTTTATTCACTAAGTATTATTATTTCTTTCCTAAGTTCTCAATCTTAAAATAAAAACTTAAATCTCTTTTGTTTTTATTAACTTTATATCGGAAAAGATTCGGAAGGGAATCCAAGCAATATTCCCATTCCGAAAATCATTGTTCTGTAAACTAAAATACAGTTAAGAACCTGTCTCTGTTTGATGCTTAATAAATATTCGTGAATACATTTTTTAATAATGTATTGTACTTCATATATAACATATACATACATGTATACATGTAAACATAGTGAATTGACTCGTTCACCGGGGTGTGTGTGTGTACATGGTACTGCAAGTGACGCATAACATTCATCTGCGATTTTGCAGCTAATTTCATTTCCTACCGCTATGTTTGATTACTTTCAATATCTATGTAATAAGCAAAATTCAGTCTTTGTCACATCACGATTTTCGTTCGCAAACTTGCACTATAACGATTAAATCGTTGTATATCTAAAGTGATAAGGATTGCGACAATGTGTTTACATAACTGTCATTCGAAAACAAATAATAAAGTACCAGAACTTAAAAAATAATCAAATACCTAAGAGTCATGACTTCACGAAATTCTGTCGTTTTTAATATCCCCTCAAAGTGCTGAATAGCTTCCAACAAACACGTCGAAAAATACAATCCGTTGAAATCAGTTCAACGCGAGGTCAATCTCGTCACTTAACACGATAATTAGAGTTCTCTGTTGGAGAAAAGTACGTTGGGACGACATGGATTGAAGTTGAACGCGCAAGGTATATCGATCTTTTCATCGTGATCAACAATTATTTCCGCTCGTATGTAACATGCGTTTGTCTCCCACAAACCTTTTATGATAGCAATCTAACGCGTAAACGAACTACGGTTTGAAGGACAAGGTAACCGTTTAATCTTGAGTTATTCATCGACGCCCTGTTGCCTTCTACAAGAGAAACATCCCACCGACGGGTCAAGATCAATAGCAGTCCGCTTGTTTTAGCAATTATCTTAGTTAAGATCGACAGTGCTACAACTTGAACGACACTGAGGCTTCCTCTGTAACAACAAACATTAACGGAGAGTTTTTCCTGGAACGCATTAACCCTTGATTGAATTATTATGTAAAGGTTGAAAATCAGACCTCTCCTGCCCAAGACTTCAACAGACGTCTTTGAAACACAAGTATTTGAAATCGTTTTTTTTAAAAGATTGTAAAAAACATCAACCCTTTTCCGTAAACTGTTTGTTTCTTGGTAAATATTTGCGAATTACTGACTGATAAATGAAAACTTAGGACATGACAGAATCACAAAGATCTGCAGAATTTAATAGGATTTATCTCGTAACTTTTTACTGGATTTCGCTGGAGCCAACAGCAATATTTGGTGTGATTAGATACAACAGTATAAAGATCGTGTAGCAAAACAAAGGATTTAAATGAAGCGTAAACAGGATGTTTATATGTTTTCTATATCTGATTAGTTCTGTTAAATTTTATATGCAGACTGATAGACTCTTAAACACATTTACGGGAGACATTGCTAGTATCAACCACGATATATAAGAAATCCAGGAATTTATCTCATAGTTCTTAAAACCATAATAACCAAATAGAAGGAGTGTCTCAAGTGAAGACATATTGATCCATTAATGTAATAATCAATAAACTAATCATGATTCTGACATGAATCAATGAGGAATGTTTGCAATGAAATGCTTCCTTTTAGAATGTAACGAGAGAATGAACAATCAACATGTTAAATGGGGAAACAGGTTGGCTAGATTGTACCTTTGCAGTATGCTGGAACTCGTTGATGGTACTGTACAGACAATGGTATTCAACCAATGGTACATATTCCAAAAGTAGCATATTGAATAATTAGAAGTGTCGCACTGCACCCCAGCGATAAAAAAAGCCTACTAATGTATACAGTATTAACTAAAAAACGATCAACANAGAGATGACGTTTCAATCAAGTGAATCCACTGATGTCTTTCATTTAATAATTTAATTCATATTGAATTTAAATTATATATATATTTAGATTCATTTTCATTTTGCTACAAAGACGCAAGGGGCGACGCACGTAGTGGCCCAAGTAACGGAACATCGGCAGTGAGCTTGTGAGGCGAACCTATATTATAGTTAACAACATATACTATCCGCTAAATGATATATTATTATAGTTCTTTGCCCTTTCTTGCTTATGTATGCGCATGTGACTATCTGAAACCACATCTGTATAACTGATTAGACTTCATCCTGAATTTGGTAGTTTATTATGGAAAGCCAAGTATGGTCGACACCCAACTTCAGTCAAACATTTTCTACTACCAAAATAACCGGTGCTTATTGCTAGATAGTCGGTGTTAGAATTGGTTTGAACAGCGCTACGCGACAAATTATACTTGTTGTTACGTGTGTATAGGAAATGACATGATATGTACTTTGATTTAATTCCACGATACAGTACTGAACGCTACATTTGTTTCATGTAAAAATGCTAAAAAATATTTCTACGTTGAAATATCTGTACATGAGATGCATGGTGCATCTGAACCTCGTGTAAATAATTGGCCCGTGGAATGCAAAAGTTTGGGCATCCCAAGAGGTCGGTCAAGACAAAATGCTAGAAAGGAACATGACATTATGTATTGAGGACTATGGTAGATGTAATACTGTTTATAAGACGTTCTTTTGTTACCCGTTTTGTGAGGTGTCAAATAGAGAGAGAATTGCCAAATTTGTTACGTTATCGCGTTATAAGCACCTGCTATACGGGCCGTTGTGAACTGGAGTCGAAACATTTTCAGCGTTAATCCCACAATTTCAAAGGTAAGCACGATCTAACAAAGCCGTGTACTGCTTACTCCGAAAGTAACCTCGTACACGTCTACTTGATGTGTCACGTAACGATTTGAATTGCTGACATAAGCTATGACTAATGGTGGAAAAATCGTGGACCGTATCGGTGTAAAACAAATGTGATTCGTGTCATATCAATGAGAACAAGATATTACGAGTAATCGTAAATAAATACGGATATGTCGTGAGTATTACCAGTTCAAATAACGATTTCGATTCCCGGTAGCAATTTGTCAATTGTTGGACAACGCAGGTGTACAGGAGCTTCACGTGAGGCCTTCATAAGCTTTTTTGTTCATACAGCTGTACTAATATGGGGTTAATGGGAGTAATGGGATCAATAAGGATTGTAATGATGATAAAAATGTTGTAAATACAGTAATATGCATATTCCAGATAATACTGAAGTTCCATCCTAATTTCAGGCTTGCAGGACGACACATGGTAGAAGCGCATTCCCTTACTGAAAAAGTTCGTAATTTGGTCGGAAATAATGTGCCTACATCATATAAACCGAGAAACCGATTTGTGACAACAATATTTTAAACGGCAAAACAACTTCTTAAAACGAGGAAAAAATTTCCTTCACGCAAAGCAAGAAGTCTTCCGCGATATCAAGCGTAGGCGTACAAGACAAAGATCAGTAAAAAAATGCTCCTTACACGACACTGCGTTGACTTCCATCACATATATCGTTATGTGTAGGCTTGCCTCGAGTCTGTGTACCTTAGACTTAGCCTTGATTCATAAACTAGCGGCTACTGGTCGAGTAACCTTACCTCCGAACATTGTATATTAGCATTATATCATCTCCAACTTCGAAGCAATGGAAATTTCCGATATCTGTGAGAGCTGTAAGCATCGCCAATCAAGTTACAGACGAATCTAAGTCTCAATTCAGTCTTGAGATTTGCTTACTCGGGTTTAGACGAATCCCTTTACTGATATAACTGTGAATCAATTTTTCATTGTATATGTGGGAAAATTTGGTTTCCAGTTGGGCCTATAGAATCTCGAAGATATCAATAAAGTTAAATATATACCTAATCTCCTAATGGTGGAATGGATAGCAATTTCAGTGTGTCCTTTGAAGTGAAAAATAAATCAAAATATCACTCGTATAAACAGACACTACTGACGATGAAAGAATTCAGGATGGAATTAAAATCTTTGCTGGTCTCTGTCAAACCCGGAATGTGATGTTCGGTGTATGTTTCAATGGGTTGCTGTGTGTAGTTGACAAGACTTGGTCAATGGCCTGATTATACTGTAATGAGATTGTCACCTTCATGTCGTAATTTACGAGCCTATTCCGTATATTACTATCTAATATTCGTACTGGTATTTTAAACCGAACATGTTTCAAATATTGACAGAGCGTTTTCTTTTGGCGATTTTATGAAGCACTTCATTCCTACTGTTGGTATAACGTAACGTAATATAGGCATATTGAGTGTAATATATCATTTGTTGTCGATTCCACGACCTCTTGGGTTGAGAAATGAGATAGACCTGTCCTCGTTAAAAGTTTTTCGTGCTTAGATGAAATTTTCTGTTGTTTGCTTTTGGTGTTCCATACGTGTCTAATCACCGCAACCGATGTTGAGCGGGAAAACAAACAGGGGAACAAGCTGATACACGTTTACGAGCGGGATCAGGCGTTAGACACGTTCGCCTAAGAACCTCTGTCATCATGTTTATTGTTCAAGCTATAAGGTCGCGACTGGACATTCAACAACTCAACAGAAAGTTTACAATACATAAAAATATCTTTTAGATTACAGTGCTCCGTAACCTTTTTCACATGCGGCGCACTCATAATCTTTTCAAAATTCGGCGGCACACCTCAACTAAAAATGTAGTAGTTTGGAAGTTTGGAGTTTGGATGGACGCACTAATTGTCTGGCCGTTGTAGCGTTTCAAATTTACAAGGTTCGAAGACTGCTTTTGGCGGTTGAGGGTAACAAATTTCTGGGAAAATTGTTAAAGATCTAAAAATATTCACAAAGCTTCACCTGGATACATTTATCGCAAACAAATTTCCCACGTAAAAAAATGGCAAACAGTCAAAATGACCGCCTTGACCTGAAAATCATCCATTTGTCCAAAGAGAACAGTGGGTTACGGTTTCCCTAACAATAAAATGTAAATCAACAATTTTGCTTCACAGTTCCTCCCTTCTTGTTTCAAAAATGGTATAATTATATATACAGTATACAGTGAGACTATGTAAAATACTTTTAGAGCTGACAGAAGTTCCAGCTAACTTTTATCAATAACAAACGCATGTTAGCTCTGAGATCTTTGAGCTCGTATCGACACTTTGTCAGTGCGAATAATCAGCATACCCGATAATGCACAGGAGGACGTTTCTCTCGGATTTGAGATGGAAGTGATTAAAATTGACACTTTGTTAACACCAGTGGTAAAAATCAGGAGCATGTTGATGTTGCAATTGTAGTGATACTTGCCAATTTTATCTTCACATTCCCGACTGTAGAAAGTGAAGTGAATGATATTTTAGCTGGTTTAGCTTTTTGGCCAGTTTTGGGCTCGTTATAAACTTGTTTATATAATCGTAATAATAATATTCATTCTCCTTCTATGTTTATATCCGAAATGTGCCTGTAACGTTGGTAATGTACTTACCGGGTTCTGGCACCCATTTATTATGTGATTCCATATAGAATACTGTGGCTTGTGGTTTTGGAATTTGTTTTACGTGACATCATATAATTACAAGAAATGGAGAATCTTTGTTATAAAAAAACAGCAAATGTTGTATACCATGGAATAATAGTAGTTCATGTGTTCTATTTAGCATTGTCTTCTCATTTGAATAATGTTTCTGCGACTATTCCTTACCTTGATCTAGTCTCTGACCAGAGCCAGGTTAATACAGTAGAAAATGCCAGGAACACACGCTTTCTGTGTTGGTTTTACGTTTTTGAAAAAAAAAATTGCAGTAATTTCGTGTAGAAGAATCCTATTCAATTACAGTAGTACTCAGTGGAAAATTCATCTGTAAGTTTGAAATTGCGTAATATAGTATCTGGCTGCATATATATAAAATTTGCCCAATACTTCTAAGATTTTGTTTACAATTTCTGTACTGAATTAGATGACTGACTAGTCAATCGGATCGTGAGATGCCCTCGTACATGGAGAGCCCATTGTATATATCTTTTTTGCAAATATTTTCATATATCCTACTGCGTAATATCATATTATCTGGCTGTATAAATAAAGAAGAAAATGATTTGCTTGAATAGATACGCAAACAGTTGCGAACGCCATATCCAACATGATTTTGGTGCAGGCTATATTAATATGATATTACGCGCCTTATGAGATTTAAATGAAAAATCATTTGTTAAAAAATATCTCATATCAACTATCTACTATACACTAGCTTCATCCGGTCAGGTTATTGCCGAAACCAGCTGCAATTAAATATTCTTTACTGCTGAAATAGCCGGTGTTTAATACTACTACTACTTCAGTGTGAGGGTGAAATAGATTCCCATGGTCTAGAATTGAACACTACATAAACAGCTATTCATCAGCACATATGTTGTGCTGCTCACCTATTTTTCATTCAAAAAGTATCAATATCCACAAAATTTGGTATTCATACGCACATATTTTTAGGTGTGGTTGCTAGAGCTTTAGAAAAAAAATAATATTATTAAACGAACTGATTAAAAATTGTAATTTTCAATAGCACCACTGGATAGACAAGGTATAAGTATACACAACACAACATATTGTCATTCCATTGTAATCTTTATTTATATAAACGTGTATTTGATGTTCTGTTGTGCTTGAGTTCTTCTGTCTATTTGACCTATACAGAACGTAACGGATCAATAAGAACCTGTCACTTTTCACGCCTGGAGAAAGTATGCTAAAAATAACATTCATTATTGGGATTCAAATAACTATAGAACGTTACGTAGAAGACGTACGCACGGCTATATTTTCAAATCTCTTAAAATGAATTGTACCAAATGCGTATAAAAAATACTCTGTGTCTATCGATAGGAATATTTTGCTAGTAAACGTCATTGTTTCGTGTGAGACGTTTCAAGTTGAAAAAATACGCCTCTCTGCAAAACCATAAGTTCAGCATGTTCATTTGGGTCTGTGAATGGATTAGTGACGAGGCAGTTATTCAGTAGAATTTCATACTCGAAAAATAATATATCATGACACAATGTATGATTTAGGTGATTTTGGATTACATTGAATGCAAACTGCAGACAGTGTTACCAACAGAGGAGCAAAATTATATTACATGCTTAGACCATTCTCCCCACCATATGGATCAAAGTCTATTGGCATGTAACTAGCGCAAAAGAATGTTATTTTTTTGAATTTGACATTCCCCTTTTTCTATGAACAAGCGCCGCAGTCAGTTTTATTTTAGTCTGCTGGAGGCACTGGCCTTTCAACGAAGGTTCGTTTTCAAACAAAACTTATCGGATTCATAAGAAATACAAAAGACGGAAAAGACATTGAGGTTTCAACAGACAATACAAGGCATACATGTTAAAACTTGCCAAAAAACACTTTCGAAAAAAATTTCATTCTTTTGCCGTGCGTAAATATTATTTTTACCTCCTTACTCGAACATCTAAGGTGTTTCGTGTTCGTTGTAACCAATTCTGATCACTCATATGGTCGAATCCGTTGCGTTTATTGATTCATTTTAAACCCGCGTTTGTGCATACGTTGTTATTGTTACCTGCTTTTGTGGAATTCCATACAAACTGTTCGAGGTACGGAAATTGCTGCTTTGAAATTGCTGTTTGTGGCTAAAATTTATGAGACACCGCGTGTGAGGTTGCGCCAATTTTTAAAATATACATTTCTGTACCAGGGTGACAATGGATGGCATTGAGGTCGGATTTTTAAGCGATGTTTTCGCAATAACAATTCGATTTATACGGTTCACAGCTCCCACAAGAGGGCGTTACGCCTACGTTTAGAATCTCTGCTTCAAATAATCTGAAATGTTTTTATGTGACCATGTAGAACTTAGTGATCATTGATGAATATTTTTTAAAACGCATATGAACTCAAACTGTTCATAATAATCCCTCTTGCCATAAAGAAATCGGCCACGATCCAGTATGACATGTGTCCTAGGCGCCACTGAACAGTAGAATATCTTTGAATATTTTTTAAAAAGATTGGTGTCATCTATTCGGACAGGGGCGCAATTTCAGTGCTTTCCATGTGCGCTATTTACCATAGGTCCAACCCTGCCACTTGCGCCAGTACTAAATATTCCCAGGATCTCCATTGTGCTATATACCATCTCAATTCATTGCTTCCTTTGTGTGTTCTGAGTGTATCTTTACAATATAAGCAAGCTGTACGAGAGTATGATGGAGATCAATTTTAGCAGATGACATTGTATCAATATTGACATTGGAATTCATCGTTATTGTTATACAAGAAATAACATAGCATTCCCGTTGTATTGACCACCTGAAAGAGAAGAGAAAAATATACAACCTGCTTGAAAGATACACAGAGTTAACTTTGTCACCTGCGAGCATGTTCGCGTGCGAAGGAGTAGTAGGCAGTCGTTTCTGCTTACATACACACATTACTTGTCAAAAATGATTTTGATGAAATAATCTCAACATAAATCATAATATTATTCTATCCGTTTGCTGTGAAATATCCTTTCTTTCGCAGTATGATATAACAATACAATAGTAGACACAAAAAAATCGGACATAGCTCACAGAACAATGCAATAACGTACACGATTCTGTGTAGATAATTCGATGTCAGAATAAAACGTTATGGTAACACATGGCATCGTTTGTTTGAACACCGGCAAAATAGGCGTTGCCTTTTTAAACAATAGCCGAACATGCTCCTTACATAAATTCCTCCTTTTGAACAGATTTATAGAGATCAAACAGGAAGAGGGCTGAATTGCTCTGACATTTGAAGTACAGATAAAGTATCGGTAGAGAGAACAACACAAAAGGGGAAAAAGACAAGGTACGATTATGTTATAGTTGAGTAAGTGATATGCCAAATTTATAGAACTCGATTATTGGAGTTATTTGATAAGTTATATTGATATTGATGTTTTAGGATTAGTATGTTACTGGTGGAACATTGATTGTCAGATATCCGTGATTCCGAAACCTGATTGCAGTTTCACCAGAGGTGTATCGTATTTCCGGATGGATTACCCGCGGGTTGTACATGGTTTTGCAGAAGAATAAAATCAAGGGTGCGGGTTATCCTACGAAGCGGGTTGATGATTTTTTTAAGAGATCTCTTGTACTCTACATCAGGGGTTCTTAAACTAAAGGGCGCGCCCTTTTTTTAGGGGCGCGTAGGATTCGCTGGGGGGCGTTGAATGCCAATAAGGAAAAAGATTGAAAAAAAAAAGTTCAAACTGATTATTTAATAATCAATGGAAGTCTTACACTGATTATTTAGTCCAGAGGTGTGCAATTTGCGGCCCGCGAGCCGAGTGCAGCCCGCAAACCGAATTTGTGAGGCCTGCGGGGAGCTGCGGTCCATGTCATGGGGGCGTGCATTTTTTTCAAAGATGTTATAGGGGCGCTGCCCAGAAAGTTTAAGAACCCCTGCTCTACATATACGTATATCGTCAACTCCCAATAGCCACACGCACCTGGATGTCATCGATAGACATATATAAATATTCCTTTAAAATATAGTATGAAATTTAATCACTGACTGATGCATCAGAATGTAATGAAGCACAATAAACATGGAGAGCATTGCATAAATATTATAATAATTTGTTCCGTATCACAAACATGGTCGAGGTCTGCTTAAATAGTTTCCTTTGAAAAACTACGCAAATGACTATATATTATAACATCCGATATTTTCCCCCAGATCTATATTATTTCGGGATTCCAAAAGATACCTAATATATTACTACGTAAATGTGTTCAGGGAAATTATGATCAAGCTGAATAGCTTAGCACAACAGTGCTTGGCTTGAAGATGCTGCCATACGAATGCTATGCGCCAATGTGNCTTGAGCACCCAAGCAAAGTGAAATTATGATCATGCTGATCACGAATTCGGACAAAGTGCTGGTAAGCAATGTGTTTGTAATAACTTCGTATTCTGTTGAGTAAAATGAAAAAAATCAATGACTGGTTGCGGGGAGCCTTGGAGTAGATTCGACCCTGTGAGTCAACAAGTCCAGTGTAAGTATCCGCCATCTTTGTCAGGACAATAATTTAAAAATCTGGCAATTACTTTTTCAGCTTTCCTTTTACAGCATTGATCCCAAGACAAATATTCAGATGACATGAAAACAAGTCCATTGTACAAATTATAAGCACAACAAACACTAAAAATAAAGAATGTATATATTCTATCGTGCTCGTGGTCAAANACAGTGCTTGGCTTGAAGATGCTGCCATACGAATGCTATGCGCCAATGTGGTTACAGTTAATTTACGAATGTGAACTGACACAATAAAGCTATTATTCAAGTCGTTCCAGTGGTGTAATTACATCGGCGAGCCACCAGAGCACGCACCGGAGCACACACCGGCGGGCCACCAGCGTACAATTTTCAACTTATATTTATTATAGCAAATTGCAGAGAATGCAAAGAATAACTTAATCCCTTTGCATTCTCTGCAATTTCCTATAAAACATATAAAGAACACATTGAAAATAAAATTTCCACTGAACAGTTGAAAATAGCCCTATTTTACCTGCAATACTTAATTTGTTGTCTAGCAATGTTTATGCAAACAATGTTGTTTTTAAATGAAATAAGAGTAAAAGAATTAATAGTGTGAAGGACGCAGATAACATGAAAACAGGTCCCTTGTTCAATATTATAAGCACCACAAACACTAAAAATAAAGAATGTATATATCCTATCATGCTGGTGGTTTAAACTTTTTTAAGATATGTCGGTTTAAACTAGGATCAAGCAAAGTCTTCGATATTCTGAACAATTTAATTTTGCTTAAAAAAAGGTGCGAGAATATGCCGATTTTAAGGTTTTCTACAAGGTTTACCCTGTCGGTTTGTGTTTAACGATTAAAGGACGCAGATGACATTGTTCAAAATTATAAGCACCACAAACACTAAAATAAAG
>QXVX01005201.1:0-118683 GCA_013436065.1 Halocynthia aurantium | reverse complement strand
TTTTTTCAACCGTACTACTTTTCTTTGTGAATGATGATGACTGCTGCCTGAAATTGACAACGGTAAAAAATTATTATAATGAATTAGCATTAATACAGTAATACAACTTTCAAGAAATTTTTGTGGTTTTGTTCAGAAAAATAGGAACCACAAATTGTAGGTTTGAAATTCGATACAAGTGAGTAAACAAACACTATTCATATCACTTGTTAAATCAACGTCTCATCGTAATATACATTATTTTTGATAAAGAAGATAAAAACCTCGTTTTGTGCTTAAAATAGCTTCAACGAAATCTATTGTCTGAAAACAAATGAACAATACGAAATATTTGTTTTCAAAGTTCAAACGATAAGGCTGGTATAATCTAAGACAATATACATATCCAGTAACCTGAGGCTTCCCTTTCGTTTCATTGTTCTCACAGATTCCAGAAGTTGTAAATTACGCTGAAAATAGACTTTGGAGCTAAAGAGAAAGGAATACTCTACGTGTGTGAGCACGTGCTTGCTTCCACGAAGTTCTTGTTGTCAACAGTATTTCAATAGTTTGATGGACGGGTAAGTCATGCGGAAAGCATGACGTAAAGGGACTATTGAATGACGCAATCAATTCTCTATTGATCTCAGCTCTCGCGTCACGATTTCGACGTCTCGTCGAAACCAAAAAAAAGGAGGTGTACCTCCGATCTCGCCAATGAAACTACGGGATGAGAGAGGTGCGATCGGCACTAGACACGTAGAACATGGGTATTTGTGCTACTTCACTTCCTCTTCTTTCCGTGTATGCTATTCATTGCTTGATTTATCGAGATATATTGGGATTTTTTTAGTATTTATAGCCTTTTTTGTCACTCGATACGTTACATTCGAGCTGGTTATTTAAGGGCTGTAGGCAAAGGTTGCTGACAGAGATGCCCTCATCCAGTCGCCATGAAGTACCTGTACAGTGTTTAAAGAAGCTGGTACTGCTAGAAATATTCAGATTCCTTATTAGATTTGAGAAATTTATAACAATTATCTGAAGAAAGTTGTGATGTCATTCGAATGATAAGTGTTGTAATGATTTGTAAGAGCCCTTTAATGACTTTTAAGTATAAGTATAGCTTGAGCCCTATATAGGTTCTGTAATTGAGGTTGCTGTAACCATGGTATCCATCTGATGTAATAGAAGGGAATAATTTAGCTCAACAGTGTATTTTCAGTACACTGTACTGTTTTGTGTAGAAATCATTTTGTACCGATCATCTACACATCTACAGTCACACGAAATTAATCGAGGTTGACCTAATTTTTGTTTCATATCTGATTTTCCATCTTTTTCAATCAATGAAGATTCTATTTGCTCAAAAAACTTATTAAGCGAATCTCTGAAATGGATACAAAGAAATGTTCTCAAGTGAACAAAGAGGAGATTGTGAAAAATGCGGTTGCAAAGTTCCTTCTCTCCGACGATCAGCTGAAATCAATCTGTGAGAAGATGGAAAGTGAAATGCTGAAAGGTCTGAAGAAAAGCACCAATCCTCACGCGAAAGTAAAAATGATTCCGTCCTTTGTTCAGTCGTTGCCAGACGGAAAAGAAACTGGTTCGTTTCTCGCACTCGATTTAGGAGGAACGAATTTCCGGGTGCTGCACGTAACTTTGAGAGCTGGAAGAAAACCCGAGATAGACAGTCAAATCTACAAGGTGCCAGAGAGCGTGAGAACGGGCACTGGAGAAATGCTATTCGATCATATAGCTCTGTGTATGGCGGAATTCCTGAAGCGCATCGGTAAGGAAGAGGCTAAGCTACCCGTCGGCTTCACTTTTTCCTTTCCGTGTCATCAGACCGAAATCGACAGCGCCAAACTCATAACATGGACGAAAGGTTTCTCGGCTGAGGGCGTCGAAGGAAGGGATGTCGTGACGCTACTTCGTGAAGCTATCGACAGACGAGGTGATATTACAGTCACTATCATAGCAGTTGTCAACGATACCGTGGGAACAATGATGAGCTGCAGTTACGGCGATCCAGAGTGTGTCGTTGGCCTGATCGTTGGCACAGGATCGAACTGCTGTTACATGGAAAAAATGTCAAACATTGAGGTTCTCGAAAATAACGACGGAGATATGTGCATAAATATGGAGTGGGGAGCCTTTGGAGATGATGGCATACTGGATGACATCCGAAACGAATACGACGCGGACATTGACGAACATTCTCTCAACCAAGGTAAACAGCATTATGAAAAAATGATCAGCGGAATGTACCTAGGAGAAATTGTTCGTCTTGTGCTATGCGAGCTCACCAAACAGCACGTCCTTTTCGATGGAGTCGGCTCTGAAGCTCTTTTCACTAGAGGTCGATTTGAAACAGCGTATTTAACACAAATTGAAAGCGAAGTACCAAATGGATTCAACGCTCTGCAGAATGTCTTGGATGTGCTCGATCTTGGCGCCATTCGGTCCGATTGCGAAGTCGTCCAGCAAGTTTGCGAAGCAGTATCAGCCCGGGCTGCCAACCTCTGTGCTGCTGGAATCGCAGCCATTGCCCGAAAAATAAAGGCCAACCATCCCGACAAAGAAAACCTGTCGATTACAGTCGGTGTTGATGGCACCGTGTACAAAAAACATCCAAACTTTAGTAAAAACATGGCGTTGAAGGTAAAGGAGCTGACCACAAATGATGATGTGAATGTCAAATTCTCACTGTCGTATGATGGCAGTGGAAAGGGAGCTGCATTAATCACAGCAGTTGCTCAGCGGTTCTGCATGGAAAATGGACTTGACTGCACTGGACGATAGATGCTTTGTGAAATAGTTGTCCCAGTAATGAAATGTGAATTGTAATCAATCATGTCATTTGGTAGCCACCATGAAATTGCACTTTGAAAACTGTGCTCCGTATTGTCTTTATAGCATTGTTGTGCACAGTTATTTAAATAGAATTCTAATATATTTTTGGCGAAGATTTCATATACCGCGTTATATATTTAAACTTACTGTATTTTTAGCGTGTTCTATGGTTCGGTTGTTCTCAATTATTCATGCAGTTTTCAATTTTTATGTGTCAGTTCAATTTTTGACCAACCGCGCTTTGTGCTAGTTTGAGTGTACTGTAAAATGTTGTAGATAAGATACTTTGCATTTTTTTACTTTAACTTAATGTGGTAGTAATTTATCTGTATTTAATAAAGATATTTAGATCTCTGTGATATGTTAACAGTATTCTCTTAGTGATGTTGTCTTCTATGTTGAGAGAACACCAGGCGAAACAAGCTAAGAGCCGCGAAGCACAAGAACGAAAGAGACAGAGTGCGTTCAGAGCACTGTACAAGTTTAACAATGCTGTTGTTGAAGCAGTTAACACAGGTGTTGCGTGCGCTTATTCCAACCAATGTCAGATCGACACGGAAATGAAACAATTGCAAAATCAAGTTGCTAATTTCAATAAAATATCTGGCCAATGGACCACAATGCTTGAAGGATTCCATGCCGCTCTCAAGGAACTCGGTGACGTAGAAAACTGGGCTCAGAGTATTGAGGAAGATCTTAGAACTGTCACTGCAACTTTAGAATATGTGAATAAGCCCATCGAACAAAGCTAATACAATATCTGTTTCAATCAATCAAGTGTCCAGATAACGTTGTTGAAAATATTCACGAAATTGAATTGTATATTATTGTGCTTGGCAGTTTAACGTACTATTGTTGCCAATTATGTTTACCATGATCATTGTGCTCCTATATTATACATATCTATGTTGTGTTGCCTAATTCTCTTGCTGTTAACATTCATTGCATTACTTTGTCCCTGTTTTGTACAATACTTCCGAGTTGTTGCATGGCTCTCATGCATTTCATGCTAATGGTCAACTAATGTATTACACTGTACTCAATGTAACTCCAGTCCATAGTATTCTTGACTGTCCATTATTGTAAGGTATGAGTTAGCAAGGTTTCAAATGAACCAGTCTCAGTGATGCTACTCTTGTAGCCTAATCATTGATTTATTGAAGAGATTGGAACAAATGGGTCGAATAATTTTGCTCCCAAAATGAGTAGGGCATGAATAGGATACCAAATGAGGGTGTGGCCAATGTGTATGTGTTAGGTGTGTTAGTTATATGAATTACACAAGAACCTCATATTATATTGGCAACCATTACATCTGTTTACTGACTATTATAACTCTAGCGGCTGAGGGATATTCACTGGTTTATCAAAAGAATAAATCCCCGGGTCCTTTAGGTAAGTACATGGCAACTATGGTCCAACTCTTTCCCTATTGTCCCACAGGCGTGATATGGTAGATCTATCGATGAAAGAAGAATAAATTCCATATTGTTCATTCAATACAGATCGATTCACAACAGAAATCTGGCAATGCGTTGTTGTAAGGTTTATCATTTGCTTAGTCATCGTGCGTAATGCTTTACCGCAGAGTTAAGACCGGAAACACATCTTCTCTTCTAACTACAGTAACAGGATAAATCCGAAATTCCTTATAATCGTTTACCGTTTCGCAGGGAGTATACATCATAGACATAGCCATACCGTAAGATGAAGCAACTGTATTTTCGATTACCCTGTTCATATCTACAGGAAACGATCAACGACTATCGCAGTGAACATGTAATCGGCAGTTTCATACTACGCCGGTATTCGTTTCGGATGAGCTTTATTATTCAGCTTCATCCATTATCTATTTGATTTGAAATATAATTTCATTTACCTGTGCTATTTATTGAGTTCTTAAATAGGGCGTTACGGTAGTGATATGGGTGCTAAGTGTGATAAGCGGATAGCAGCTTAGCATAACAGAGCCGGGTAATTGAAGTGAGATAAGATAACGAAGAAGAGGTCTTGTTTTCGTAGGTAAGTGCGTCGCATTTTAGAGATGTAAAATTTGTCGATCGAACGCCGTATGCGGCCGTTCCCAACACTTATGACCGTTAGATAGTGTTTCCATTGGAAATTTATTCAGATAATTCCCATAAAACTGATACTTGGTTACTTTTTATACTCTAATGGGTACTATCACACGTCAAGTGATGTTAAAACAATATTTGAAGTCATTTTCCAGGTCGTTGGATAGGATTCTGGTCGTTAAATGAGGAATTCATTTACTGGCCAAGAGTACCTGTGCTTGACTGGGACCGGATATCCCACCTGAAGAATTGTCACCCTGCAAAATTCTTGTGTGCTAATTCTTCAGGTGTTTCTTCGATTATATATTTAGTCATACCGGGCCATTCTTATCTTCGAAGCCTTGCTTGTTAGTACTTTTCTTCCACCCTTGTACACGGTGACAAATTTCAAGTGACATCCACATACGTCTTAGAAAATGATATTTCATTTATTCACACAGCATGTCATTCCACTGCTATATCAATGATATAATATAAGGAAAACTACAGTGGTACTGAAAATATGATTTGACTATGCTAAAATCTAGTTGCTTATCTTTAACAGGATATGATATATTTAATCATTGTGTAATATATATTGTACCAAACTTTTGATTCATCCAATCCAAACTAGTGAAATTCTGCAGGCGTTATTCACACTTCTATTTCCTCTCGTTTCTCATTGTTTTCAGTCAGCGTTGTTGTAAGCATTAGAATTTATAGTTCTTCCTGTTCCTTTTCATATAGTTTTTTGGTTTTCGAAAGACAAAGACATAATGGCAAAGTAAGTGTGAATCAATATCCTAATTATTATGTACATAATGATTTTAAATAGAAATTTGCCACTCAATCTGGACCAGAGAATTTTTTTAAAGCTGATGAATAATTTTTTATTTACAGAGCAGACATTGCACTAATTGGACTGGCTGTCATGGTAAAATTTCGTATTCTTTGATTAGGTTAGGTATTAAATTTAGGCCTTATAGAATACATCACATATACCTTATTTTATTCTGTAAAATAGGGATGTATTCCAGGTTATTTTTTCAATTTAAACACATTCCAATTCAAATAAGAGAATGCCATTTTTAAATCGTTCTATTGATTTATGAAAATGTCACTAATACAATACAATGCCAATAGGACAAACTTTGGACAAATTCAATATATAAGAAGTGAACATGCTGTAAAAATACTTTATTATTATCAGTTAAATTCACAGTAAAAAAATGAAGGTATCTCCCTTTCCAAATTGGGATCTATTTTGATCTTGGGTGGATGAAGAGGCTGGCTACACATCCTGCTTTGTGCCATACAGTTCGGCGCTACCTCTCATTAGTTTCTTTTCGAGGTCTCACTGAAATAATCACATCAGGAATACTTGAAACAGTAGGAACTGAGCCCATAATACTGCTGATAAGCTGCAGTGTATGAGGCACTTTGCCATAACGCCCCACACATTAGCGAAGTCAGTTTGGCTGCTACTAACATTCACTCCGAATTTCGTCTATGCTGGAATTACATGCTTTGCATTTGAATTATGTCAAAACACTCTCCAGTGCTATTAATTAGAATAATCTTCCATTTGTATTTCAGGGCCAGAATCTTGTTCTGAATATGAATGACCATGGATTTGTGGTATGACTGACATTGTAATGTCTGCAGTTATATATATTTTTGCAGTATATGGTTTATGTTCAATTTTCTTTCGCTTCTTCAGGTTTGCGCTTTCAATCGGACCGTTGCAAAAGTGCAGAACTTTCTTGACAATGAGGCTAAGGGAACCAACGTCATAGGTGCTAAGTCTCTCGAAGACATGGTGTCAAAGTTGAAGTTGCCTCGCAAAGTTATGCTGCTTGTGAAAGCCGGTCCCGCAGTAGACACTTTTATTGATAAACTGGTGAGAGTTGTTAGGCAATATATCTGTACATGAATATGAACTATCTTTTTTCTCTCTCAAGATTCCTCTGCTGGGAAAGGGTGATATAATCATCGATGGTGGTAATTCGGAATACACAGATTCCCAACGTCGTCACAAGGCGTTGTCCGAGAAAGGATTGCTCTTTGTCGGTTCAGGTGTATCTGGCGGAGAAGACGGTGCTAGATACGGACCCTCGCTGATGCCAGGAGGATCAGCGGAAGCATGGTATTTCATTTGTTTTACCCACTTATAGTTATGGTATAAGTTAACAGTATTGGTTGTCATGGAATAAAATGTTATTGAAGCCGAAGAATTAAGTTTTCCCATGTTCAAACTGCTAGGCAATTCAGATATCCACTAAATGTTTTTGACTATTGAATTATTAAAGAAAAATGTGAGCTAATAATGCATTTGATAAGGGGATACTTTGATTTTAGTAACCACTCTAAACCAGCTGAATCTCACCACTTGGTTTATCTTGTACCAACATAAATGTATTATGACAAGTAGCTGTTGCATATAAATTTCAGGCCCCACATCAAACCGATCTTCCAAGGCATTGCTGCTAAATCCAACGGAGAGCCTTGCTGCGACTGGGTATATATTAACTTTAATTATTCTTTGAATTATTCTCTATAAACTCAGTATCGATTTGGTTGCAATTAACAGGTTGGAGGTGATGGTGCAGGACACTATGTCAAGATGGTTCACAATGGAATTGAATACGGAGACATGCAACTGATAGCTGAAACATATCACATAATGAAAGATGTTGTCGGGTATGACAATGATCAAATAGCCAAGGTTTGTTCATAAACTAATGGTATTTACTTATTTTACAGCTCATAGAACTAAATCTGCTAACTTTTATGTAAACCTGAAGCCTAAATAGGAAGAAAACTTAAGTTTACGATGTATAGAGGTGTGAATTGTATTTGGTAAGGGATGGGCCCTCGCAAATCATTCTGATATTTGACATGTTTTTCTTGCTTGAATCTATCTACAAATCAATGCAGACATCGAAGTATATATCGATTGCATAACAAAAAATATCTATCGATTAGTCACAGGCTATGGGCACGTTACACCTGCACATCGAGTGTGCGGTTTGAAAGGAAATATCGTTGTAACGGTTTCCTGTATTTAGTGGGAAGATTTTCGATTTTAGGTGCTTGACTACATGCATCAATTGTGTTGTATTTTTCAACCTCTCATCACTAGCAGGACTAGATAACTCCTATTTGATAACACAATGGGGATGGATATTTTTTTAAGTAAAAATAGATATGTCGAAAATAGTAAAACACAACAAAAAAAGGATAAGGTAAATTTTTTCTCATATTCAAAGGTACTAGAAGAATGGAACAAGGGGGTGTTGGATTCTTTCCTCATTGAAATCACTGCCGACCTCATGAAATTTCGAGACACCGATAAGAAACACCTCGTAGATAAAATCCGGGATGCCGCCGGGCAAAAGGGCACAGGAAAATGGACTGCCATATCAGCTCTCGATAAAGGAATGCCTTTGACACTGATAGGTATGGAATATGTTAGATTTTGTTTCTTAACCATTAATTACTGATTTATCCTCGTGACTGCCCTCTGTGCTGAATACAAAGTTTAAATAGTGGGAAAAATATACATTCGTAGTTGAGAAAATAAAATTTGTATTTGATTGCCGGACAATTCTGTATTTATCTTATCCACGCACCTTAACTCCACCCTCAAGCTTAAAATCTATCACTAAATCATAACTGCCCTTGCAGCAATCCAGTGTGTATGATAATGGCATACTATATTGCATTTAATGTTACAAAATAGGAATAAATATTATCATGAAGATACCATACCAAGATACCATGAGACTTCGCCTATAAAACAGCAATTTTGTCTTCCTACTGCCTCAATAATATCGTTCATATAGCATGTTACGAATCAATATTCTATCAACGCATCATCATCGTTTATACCCTATTTATCTGCATGAATCCTAGGTTTTAATTTACAATATTCATTCCCAACATAGAAATCTAATCACTATAATCTTACCAGCCAATAATATCTTTGTCACATATCACCAAACTTCGCCCATTGAAACTTAGGTGAATCCGTGTTTGCGAGATGTCTCTCCTCATTGAAAGAGGAACGTGTAACGGCTTCGAAGAAGCTCAAAGGACCAAAGAAAACTACTTTCTCAGGAGATAAAGATAAGTTTATTGAAGATCTGAGACAGGTATGTTCATAACTTGTACAGTGGTGCCTCGGACTCTGTACTTCATCCGTTCCAAGTACGAATCCATTTTCCCATTAGAAACAGTGGAATGTGAATTAATCCGTTCCCAGACCTTAATCCTGGCAAAATCCCTTTTAAAATACATGTATTAAACTCCGCTTTGGTTGAACTCGGTTAAGACGAAATTCCGGTAAGCCCGAGTTCTTTTTTCTTGCCAAAGGGCCCACTTGGCGTCATTTAGTTCGAGGTCGTGCTGGTGTAACCGAATGTTCAATTTTAATTACTGCCGCGCCTTATAGGCTTTGAGGTTTATTTTCAATGAGGTTTAATTTAACTGGTAACAGGCCCTGTACGCGGCGAAAATCATTTCCTATGCACAAGGTTTCATGCTGATGCGTGAAGCAGCCAAATTATACGGGTGGGAGCTCAACTATGGAGGAATTGCGCTGATGTGGAGAGGAGGTTGCATTATCAGAAGGTAACTATCAATATCAATCTGATGTACACTTTTAAGTTATGCAGAACAGTGTTAATGCATAACAAAGAAATCTTCAAAGCTATTTAATTATATCAGTTTCTTGAGATATTTGTCCAAGCAGGACTTCCCAACTGTGAACCCCAATAGGATTGATCGAGAGGTTCTAGGGGGCATAAAACGTTCCAGAAATATATATAAGAGGAAAAATTTATTGCAGGAATAAGTTCAAAATCTAGACACCTGACCCGATGTTTGTAATCAATTTCCCCGCATATTTTTTTAATCCCTGTCGCCAATGTGACATGAGCATGGGTATCCTAAGTCACCACATCCAATTTGATTGAAACTGCTCCATGGGTATGAGAGGATGGACAGACACACGCATACTAACTTTCTCACATATAGGTTCTTAAACTTGAACTTTATGTATGTTTTCTTAACTACATTACAGTGCATTCCTTGGAAATATCAAGGAAGCCTTCGAAAAACAACCGAATCTGCAGAGTTTGCTGTTGGATGACTTCTTCACAAATAGTATCCATGAATGCCAGGACGGTTGGAGGCGTGTTGTCTCTGCTTCCGTGTTCCAGGGAATTCCGACACCTTGTCTGAGTTCAGCATTAGCGTTCTATGATGGTTATCGTTCAGAGAAATTGCCGGCAAACATTATTCAAGTAGGGCCTACTAGTAGTGTTCTATGTTGTCTTTTATCTTGTCTGTTTATTTATATTAGCAGTGCTTCGGGCATCTTAATCCAGGGGGTGCCTCAGCCTCTTGCCAAAAATATTAAAAGATTCAGTATCTTGTCCGAGCATAGTACTACTACTACTAGTACTACATTTACCCATAAACACTAGCATTATCAAATTGTCATGGTAACTACAATAAGGGAAGTTTGAGCATACTATTCCTGAAGAATTTAATCATAGTCTATAGACTCAGCAACCCCTTCGAATAAGAAGGCGGTACTGTATTGTAAATCAATACTTATTTCAAAGGCGCAACGAGATTACTTCGGGGCACACACCTACGAGCTACTATCGGAACCCGGCAAATATGTTCACACCAACTGGACCGGGCATGGAGGGAACGTGTCTTCGTCCTCTTACAATGCCTGAGCACACTTACTGTAAAACTCCTACCTTGGAATTGTTTTATCATTTACTCCTATCGCACTTATATCCGGATAAATCGACACTGAGATGACGTTACACATGTTACAATTTAGTATTTAGTTCATGAGTAACTACACGAGAGCAGTATATTGATTTCTTCACTTTAGTTCAACTTGTATAATGCATCAATTGGTATTCATGTTCCTTTTGTAATTACGAAATAAAAGAAACATATATGTACTTCTACTGTGGTAATCTTGCACCATACTGCTGAAATAGTTCTTATTTTAAATCAGTGCATGACTGACTACAGGTGTACCATCTCTACATGAGTAATCACAGTGAGGAGGCCAACCGTGTACCGTATGTTATTTGTAACTTTATATTCTCCAATAGATGATATGTTATTACAGTTCACTGCCCTTGCTTGCCACTTTATGCGCCAGCGCACTCCGACTCCGCATCTATATAACTGATATAACTTCATCTTGTATCTGGTAGCTTAATATGGAAAGCCGAAACCAAAGTCCAGTTAACATTTTTTACTACCAAGATAACCGTTGCTTATTGCTACACAGTCGGGTGATTTACTCGGGAAAGAATTTTATTGTATGCTGTATTAGGAATATTTTTGCAAGCTTGTGATGATGAGTAATGAAGTCAATAGCTTGTAATAGATTCTCGTATTGCAAGCAAAGGAGATATAAATAACAAGTGTGACAAACATGTATTATACAATGTGTTATGTATGTCGTGTAATACTATTTCCTGAATCGAATATTCGATACAGTGTGTTACGTCTGATCTAGAGATGTAATCCAAGTCAACTTTAACCTTATTTGACGAGGTTCCATTTCCAATCAGAAGTGCAATGCATTTTCAATGCAGTTAGAAAACTAGGCCAAATTGCAATATTCTATTCACATAATTAAGAAAGGGTTGATTCCTAACGTGCCTTTCTTGAGTTTCCTTCCTCGTGATCGGGAGTGTATTTTAAAGACAAGTACATAGACCCCTGTTAAGCTTTTAATCACTGGATACATTTGGTTTGTATTGTATGTCGGTATTGTATAGAATTTCTTATCAAGATCTAAATCTTGTAAAATTATCGACATAATGACAATTTGCCCAAACATTTGGATTTTCCTTCACGCAATCTAAGGAGTGAGATCTTCAATGGCCTAATCATTTGTTTTGATGGAGCAGCGTGTAATAATCGTTTAGTGGCGATTATCGCTTCACTCATTATTGTGTTTTTAACATATACTGATAATGGTTTCGTTTTAAATACTTTAATCGGTTTCAATTTAACCTCGCGGCATGAAAACCTCATAACAGTAACACTAGTTAGTACTGTACTACATGTACTGTTATTTCGTATTATGGCTGATGGTTTGGTGCACGATTCCGTCATGCTCGTTCTGTTAAGCAGTGAATGAGAGATAAATAAATATAAACAGGCTCGTCGGGCCGTGTAGTTACGGTTTAAGTAAGAAAAGTATGTTAAAACATTCTTAAGTCCGTTAAATCTCCACGAAGTTAACTGTACGAAAAAGGCAGGAGACAGGCAAAGTAGCTCAGCTCAGAGATGACAGAAATTATTGCACAAATGCCTGACGATCTTCCCCTAATGAGCCTTCAGTTGAACTGGCATCAGGATGCCTGACATGGTAAATGAGCTGATTTGAGTTTTAAAACTTTGTATTTTTTTGTTTCAGTTTGGGTGTGCACCCTTCACTAACTATATTTAGCTATGCTGTTTCCTACATAATGTATGCAGTATTTTAATACAGTCATCCGTAGACAGCGTACTATACTAGTTGGTCTATGATTTATCCCATTAGAGTGGAATCGTTTGCAGCTGAAAGGAACTACTGTGTTATACATAGAAGGCTAGACGGTTAAACTATATGTTTTAGTGATGAATTCGCAGTTAGTAATTTGCCTGTTTATTACATTGATTACACCTTTGCACACGCATTAGGTTATTCATACCTTCGAATCGCCGAGATTGTTAGTGTGTTAAGAAGGATAACCGCGTTGCATGTTCAATATTTCACTTATGTTACGTTAGGTTAGACAACTCTGGGACAAATTAGCTGAAATATTCCTGAAGTTACACCCTGAAATCGACATTAGACTGCACGATCGAAAATAACTTCGGATCACGTGATACCTGGGTTGTTGAAAACTACATTTCAATAGAATACAAATATGCAATTTCATTTCATATTAAAATTTCTTGTTGAGATAGTTATGATAATAGCCTAAGGACCGAGCAATCAATCATGATTTTTTTTCTTAGCTTTAAACATTTTTCACGGAAATCCATGCTAGAAATGTAGATAAGGGATACCTCATGCTCAATCTTGCGTGTAAACAATATTGCTGGTCTGACTAAAAAGATATACGTTACGATCGGTGGGAGAATTGGCATCGTAAAACTCAATTATCAAAGGCATATTGATTTCATATAAAAGGATAGGTTGAAGATTTCCCTTGTTGAGCTTTCTGGTGAGTGAGTATGAATATTGGCTTGGAAGTAGGCCACATAGCAGAACAACCTGATTACTTAAATAGGATAGTGTTTGGTAATATATAGCTCTGGAATTTACGTAACCGTAGTTGAAGAATTTTGCTTACTAAACTGTACTAGTATCATTGTATGCATCTGTGCAAATCCGTTCAAATACAAAGAAATTTTCTGATCAAAGTTAAAGAATTACGTGTAATTGAACGGAATCACGGATTTTTATTTATCAAATATTATCGCCGAATGTAATCTTCACTTTTTGTGCTATCTGAATTTAAATCGTGCCTGGCTAGAACAGTGAAGGTAGTCAACATGGTGCTGCTTTCAAAACAGTATTTCATGACGTCAGTGCATATGCCTGTCTTGAGTCATTTAAGTAGGTATTCCGGTAGTTCCGATTCTTTGTGATGAGACCCATGAGAAATGTCGTTGTTTCATGTGGGATGAATATTAAGAATGAGCAGAAGCTTGAGTTAATTGTCTATATCAGAAGAAGGGATAAAACGAATTTGCGCACCTAACAACAAAAAGAAAACTTGATTTAGTTTATATTATGCAGTAGAATGTAAGTGATCCAAGAAACCGACAAGAATAGGTATGTAGTCTTGGTTTAGTTAAGCTGCCGTCGGAAATACTTGAGGCGGCAGAGTCTGTGATTGTCGGTAATCAAGTACCATTAACAGCAGGCAACACGCTCTTATTGTGATGATTACGCACCGAGTTGTTTGCGGATGTGAGAGCTGTTATTTCTTTGAATACTTGCTGCTTAGAAGTGAAATTCTTTTGAACTCTGTTGTTTTCTAGCCAGCTCCGAGGCACAGTAGTTAGACAGGAATGGAGAGAGGTGATCAATTAACGCTGGCGTTCAGCTAAGGTTCAGTAATTCGTTTTATTTGTATTTTTCCTCTATTATGCAACTCCTGAGATTTTATCTTTCTCATGTAAGCCCACAATTAGGATTAGGGTGTACCCCCAACTTACGTCACCACCTGATATCCTCATTTTCATAGCGAGAATTTGATGGATAATGGGTTTAACACGACTGTGAACAGGCTGTAATAATAGCAGTGTGCGTTTGTTCGTGGTAAATTGTCCCCAGTGCCCCTTTCGTAATTACGAGCAATTTCAAATAGTGCTTGGAATCACTGGATAGTGAAATGGCCTAATAATAATATGGTACAGCCGAGCAGAATTCTTATCACTTAAGATCCGAGATTTAGAATGATTAACTATGATTAGTTTATGGCTCTAGCAGAGTTTCAGTTGAATGTGGATGTGTCATAAAGTGTATCGGTATTAGTGATGACTCTTAAAAATAAAACCAAATGCTGACAATTCGCAGACATTCGTTCAGACAACATTCGATTTCCTTAATTAGAGTGTATGTGATGGGTGTTATCACTGCCTAATACTTTTACCCCATGGATATGGATATGAATTCGTTACCCCAATTCGTGATATATTACGACCAACTCCCCATGTCGTTATAATTAAGGAACACTTCATCAAAATCTCTCTCGAGCAAGGAATTACCCAAGGTTCGCTGTTTTTGAAACGTGATAGATTGAAACTTGAATGAAATTTAGGAATGGAATTTACGTCACTATCTAACACTGTACCACAGGTTGATGATAAATCCGAAATCCTCCGAAAGTTTTTCCAGTGAGAGAAAATACACAAGTAATATAGCGGTAGTGATTGGTATGTATTTATCTTCGTTTTGTAAAGAGTTATTATCACAATGTGGTATAAGTACAGTAAGAACTGTAAAAAACGTAATTTTTGTGTTCAACTCCAAACAAAAATCCATGTTCGTGTAGCATGGCTTTCGTCATTAGCTATATATATATAAATGCAAATACAAAATCCGAAACACTACCGGTCACAATCATTTTGTATAACTGATTATCAACCTGCGAGCGGACAACAGTGTTCTTTATCCATATTTATGGCATGCGCATTGTCGATAAACAAACAACATTCTACAGCCTCCGGCACCGATTATGAATACCTGATTAGCATCAGCACCGAATAAGTTTTAAAAAAAGCTATAACGTTGCATGAATTGCCAGCAGAAAGTTGGGAAAGGTAGTTCGAATGACAGAAATATCATCCCGAACCTCGCAGTATAATAATAGACACAGAAGATCCAGTACACAGATACAGAGGTATTGTAAAAGTGAAAAATATAGTCTGAAAACGGAAATTTGTAACTTGAAATCATATTCTTGATTACGTGACGAAAGTTTTATATTTGTATGAATCTGACCATTTCAGTTCGCTAGAAACATAAGATTTCTGATCTTAGAATGCGCATGCTGTTGTTGACCTTCAACCCTCCATGTGTTTGTGACAGAAAAATAATCGAAGTCCTAAGCACGTTTAAACGGATAATTTACAGATGACAGACACGAAAACATATCTCTGCAGACGCATATCAGATTATTATAATAGCATTGCGTGATATAATAATATTTTCTTGTTCTACATGCGTTTTTGTCGTATTCGTTGGGTAGAAGTAGAAATATTTAGAAATGCTTTGGTGAAAATGTTAAGCTTCCTTTTTTCGCTCATCATCAACGGGTTATGCATCAGCGGGTCTCGCAATTTTTCAAGATCTGGTATTCCGGGATCACAATCGACAAAGCTTGATGCATTTTCATAAAATTCGAGGAAAATAGACCCGGAACTTTAGGGTGGGTGCGATCCGGCTTAAAGACTGATAATAAGAATAACGAGTAAGAAGAGGGAACGTGTAATAAGAAAAAAATAGTCACTTTGATCTTCTTGTATTCGAATTCATGTTGATTCATTTGCGCGAGGTCTTATTGATTCATCAGCATGAGCGCTGCAACACAGCTAGACGGTACTACTGCTTCCTAGCTAAGCATATACCTATACGTATGTCTTCAGCTAGCATGAGTAAGGAGAATGGCTTTTCCCCAGTATGATTTAAATACAGAAAAAGAATTGAACTTTCCCAACGTTTCCTATGGGACAACGATTTGATATAGTCATGCTCCCAATAGTTGACCGCGTCCAAAAGTAGTATTGAAATATGCAGACAGGAAGTAGTAGGTGAACCAGGGACTGGAAGACAAAAGGAACCTTTCCACTTGGCCGAACAAGTATTTCTCGCATTATTTAACAGAAAGAGGTGGTATGCACAGGTATTATCGCACTGTATATGCAAGCAAACAGTTGTCAAGGACAACCTATGACGATACGGAGTCAGTATTTGAGGAATGTAAAATGGAAAAAAGAATTCTTTCTTCATTTTTTTTAGTTGATCTTCGATTGTGGTAAAGCGGGGGTTGGGTTAGATTACGGTAACATTTATCGTTGTTAACACATATTATTACGTAGCAACAAGTGAGCAGCTTACATACATCTTTGTTAGTTAAGGTTAAAAGTACTGGAAAGCAAAAAAGACTGGAAAGCAAAATATTATATCAATGTTAGTATAGAGATCTTATGTGGTGAAGTCAGTATAGTGAGCAGTGAGCCTAATTTACTGCCTAACTGAGTGTTTCAATGACTTAGGAATTGTTTGGTTGGGATTCAGTACCTTGCGATTGTAAAATTATTTAATATTAATTATTAATTCCGCAAGGTCAACGATCCGCGGCCTGAAGTAAAGATGAATATATATACGGAACCACATATTATTAATCCACGTCATTCCCTAGAGAGTTACTATGCTTTGAAGACTTTCACTTCACTACTGACTCGATTGCAGTACTGTCATCCGCAGAATATTTGTGAAAAGTTATTGGGGTACCACATTGGGGAATCCAAGCACGAACATAGGATCGCGTATGCTTCTAATAAATAAAGCTATAGGACGACTGCTGTTATTTTATGAAGAAATGACCCGTGGTATCACAGAATCCCTTCCAAAGTTATTCATTTTCGTTGCGGTATGCGAACATCACACTATTCGATTTTTAATATCCAGCTCAGTTGTTGAATTGTGTTGTCTACCTTAACATCGGTTTCCTCGCCACAGATTCTAGGTACTCAATTTCGGTAATGCACTCTTGCTAGCCTCACCCATGTATGTGTATATCATTTTGTAAGAATATAGTGTCGAATAAAGTTCAGTGGTTGCTTACTACTTATTGCTTGATTAGGGTAACTGAGACAAAACAAAAGCATCAGGAGAGCTCGTTTCGAACACTCTTTTCAGGGATTTGATTAAAATGGTAGTGTAGGTAGTTAGTGTGTACAGTTTCGTGTTGCTGGAATATAACTGCGTTGTCTAGGACTGGGTTGGTTAATTTAACGAGTGTGTTTGTTTTGATTCATAGTTGATACCGTTAGCTAAATACAATGACGACCAAAATTGTGTAGAGTAAGTATCGACTAACCTTATAAGCGATGTAATTCTGCCTTAAGCTACAGAACTTGCTTCCAGCTCCTAGATATTTACGACTGCTCAACGAAAGACGATATTTCGAAGTCGAAGTATTGACGGCAGTGTATATGGCTGCCACCGTCACGTTAGCGATGTCAAACAGCCATCTTTCGGGACAGGACATGGCGAAAAGAGCGAAGAATGGAACTAACGAATATCATAGTACTCGTCCTCATTCCCATGATGAAGTTAAGCGATTATGTCAAAAACCTCATACCAACGGCCTCAATGATGTTAAGAGGTCGTCTTCCGAAAATGCGAAAACATATTTCAGCAACACAGCGGAAATCCAACTGAGATCTCGTCAACAACCAGCAAGAACGAAGGCAAATCGGAATGGATGTATTTACGATCAAGATTCGCTATCTCGATACAACAACAACAATGGACCTTCAAAAATACTGATTAATAAAGAAGCCAAGTCGTCAGACAGTTATAAATACAACACCAACAATTCCGGTCTTCCACGACCTAGTTCAAGCTCCGATTTATCCAGCAGTTCCCCCTCGTCGTGTAGCAATTCTCCTCTGAGGAGGCCGAACGCTCGTATTCCTCTTCAAAGGATCAACGGTCACACCAACATGAAACCGCTTCGTCCTGTTCCAGCTAATATCACAGATTCAGTCACTGAAAAACATCCGGCTTCTTTGGCAGAGTTCGTCAATCGTCGGAGTGCTCTGAGCAGCACAGCCTCGGACTCCCACTCCGCAGAATCAGTCACCGAAAAACAGTCGACTTCTTTGGCAGAGTTCGTCAATCGTCGGAGTGCCCTGAGCAGCACAACCTCAGACTCCCACTCTCCTTCTAAGTCAGATCCGCCAGTTATGCCTGGTCTTTTCGAGAGCGACACCAGTGTAACTTCAAGAGACACCGTCACTTTCGCCGAGAATCCACTCCCCCCGGGAATGCAAGAGATATACCGTCACCATTTCTCTCCCGGTTCTAAAGCCCACTTTCAACGCAAGACCCAATTACCACTGCTCGTTGGTACTGATGCAGCTATTTTGAAGAGAAGAAGTTCAATCTCTTCTAAAAGAAAGTACAGGACTACCGCGTATGAAGACCCAAAAAAGACGAAGAAAAATCTACAGAAGCGTAAGTACTCAAATGTCCGAGCTTTTAGATATGTTCTAAGGATAGCCATATCAATGTTGTAATAGTAAGACTAAGGGAAATGGGTCTTACATATTTAATTATCTCTCAATGACTTGGAATGGGTAAAGTGACATAAGAGAAAATTCCCTGGTGAGTAATTGAGGTGGAACTAGGCTTACTAAACTGAAACCCGATTGCCACAAACCCCTGTCCTGGTGCGCAGGTTGCGTATGTCAGTTACGCTTACTAACAGATACCGTACTGTCTGGTTATCGCTTCCTGATTGCTAAATTTAGGAAGGCAAGACAATTAATTAGGCGCTAAGCATGTATAAACGTTTCAAACTAGGTAGTGTACGATACTGATACCTTTTAGATGGGTTTCAAGTGGCGCTTTCACTCAACATACATCATAGTAAAGACTAACGATGCTTTCTCTTAGAAGCTTTTGGATTGATTTGATTGACTAAAAGTATGTTCCCACCTTACTCTTTTTTAATATCAATAATAATAATAATACCATACAACTATTTATAAATCAAAGCAAATTGGAAAGTGAATGTCGGATATATTAAGCCAGTATTTCTTCCTATTTTGTCCCTAGTGCTGTCTGCTTGTTATTTATTTATTGCGATAACTTCTCGGTTTGAAGGAACTGTTGAGCGTGATATGTAAATTCTTATTTGGTAGGCACACTCATTCTTGTATACTCATTATAAACCTAGCGATGACTTGGGGTAGCCAATTGAATCTTCGATATCGTGCCAATATTATTGGACTTTTCACATTAAAAATTATATGATTTAGTGATTTACATGTGTTTTTACATTGGCAGCATTTGTTGTCAGTCATGAGTCGATATAAATAGTTTTTTCTATGACGATGGTCATGCTGCTTAACTTGGTTTGAAATACTAGTAGTTTCATTACCACCGCAGCTTGTTTTACTCTATGTTTCATCGTGTTGATCATAAATGTCATCCACTATTTCCGAGTAACGGTTGCCAAAGCCAAAATCCGTACCTTCACGTTGAAAATTGTTACTACAATAAGCTTGAAGTGTAGTAGATTAAAACACTGTACATATATTTGATCTCTGTAATACTGATATGGTATTCCACCACAGTTTAATACGGATATCCTTCACAGCCCACGAATATTCTTAGGTTTTCGATTCCTGAAAAGGTGGTTTTCACTATGCAGTCATTTTTAACCCTATTCTGGGCAACTCTCACTCTTATGTATATTATTTTATTGCTTTCGGTACAAATGACATCTTCAAACCAAGCTATAGTATCGCAATTTGCATGCACAATATTCGTTATTATTTTCTTAGGCTGTTGATATATGGAAAATTACTATAATTCCACGCAGTGAATTCCGTTTTTCGGATATTTCAAAGGCAATGTGTATTGTATGACGTTGTTTTAATAGACCGAAGAGGAAGCGGTGGAACCTTGCCTACCAGATCACAATCGAATTCCTCCGACCACGTTGTTCACCTTGACAAAATGATTATCGAGACCTGCTGGAATACAATATTGGCATTCATGTCAGATGACAAGTCTGCGCGTCATCAGAAGGTTGGTTCCGTGACAAAAAGTCATTGCATGAAAAGACCATCATCCATTAGCAGCTCTGATCCATTTACAATATGTATATCTCTTGCTGTTAAAAGTGCTGCTGTAGAAGTGATTTGAAATGACACATATTGGGTTGAAGATTCCGTGAAGCTGTATTTACTTTTTATTCATTTATGTTCTCTTATCATCTGCAGCATCACGGTTCCAGGCTGCTTGACAGCATCGTTTCGTCGAAACGGAAATACTTGGTTTCGAAACGTACCAGGCGAAAATCGAGCTCAGATTTTACTCGAAGGTCAAGCGGAAGTTCTTCCAGTAGCAGAGAAAATTTCACGAAGTCAGTTTCGGCCTCCCAACCAAATTCCCCCACTGTCGACAGTAAAAGAATAAAGGATGAATTAAGTAAAACAGTGCAATCGGCCCATCAGACGAGAAAAGATATTTCTAATTTGACTGTTCTGGAAAAGGTGAGATGAGACACATTTTTATATCCACATTTACTGGTAATTTCATGGTATTCTGATTTTTATAGTATATTTTATTGCTTGAATAATAAGACTACTACAAACATTTACCTCGAAAAAGAGTTTCATCAGATTTTGGTGAATCTCTGAGGTTGTCATCGTCATTTTGATAAGAAGTCAATTGATTCCCCGATGTGTTCAAAGATAGATCCCAATCATTGGTATTTCGGAAGTTCTTTTTTACTCAAGTATAATTTGGTCGCTTTTATTATGTGTAAAAGTTAAATTTGTGGGATTCGGATAAGTATTGACAAATGGAAATTTCCTTACACACACACATAGATGCATAGTTTTCTTTTTATTCAGACTAAGAATTCTTTCCTCTCACCTTAGGATATTTACATAGTACTTTCGTTCCAAGGTTCACTTCCTTATCAACGTGGGCCTAGAACTTCCTTTTCTTCGAGATGAATTGTATTGCCTGGTTATGAAGCAGCTAATTGGAAATCCTTCAAGTCAGAGCGAGGTTTTTGGTTGGATACTGCTCTCATTGATGATGAGCATATTTCCACCTTCTCCTGCGGTATGTACCTAAGCTTTCAAAACTACCGTACAGTATAGTGATTTGTATACCTGTGTTATACCGTATTACTACTGCTTTCGGTATTTAATCGATAGACACATTATGTAAATAATGGATCTTGCAATATATTTATGTAGCAATGCTGCAGTAATATTCACTACGCCGCATAGTGTCGCTGCCTAAATTTCTGGAAGGCTGTAAGTCATTTTTTGGGATTTGAATTGATCCTTGAAAAATAATTCATATCTTTTGTTACCAGATTTTACCTTTTGCACGACAATTCGTTCAACATCAGGCGCATGCTTGGGGGGCCTACTGCTTGGAACAATTGGACAGAACAGTACAAAATGGAGAACGTGCCAATCCTCCTTGCTCTTTCGAAATACTGGTATCACAGTCGCTGAAGTCTTTGTACTGAATTTTAGCTTATTCCACAGATATTTTATTTTGTGTCTGTTAGGCTGCAAAATCAAGGGAGAAAATACTTCTACCGATCATATGCCCGGACCAGTCCTTGCGAACTGTAACCGTAGATGCCGCTTCCACGTCCAAGGAAATCGTCGTATCTATGGCGGAGAAAAATAGAATCAAAGACAGTTTCGGTTTTTGCATCGTTCTCAGTGTAGAAGACAAGGTATGGCGCCTCCATGCATTACTTCTTTCTAAACAACAATAACCATAATTTTAGCAGTCAAACTTATCCAGCGTATTCTTTTCTGTATCACATATACAGATCGTCAACCTCGGTTCTGGCTCTTTTCCTATCATGGATGCTTTATCTCAGGTAGAGCAGCAGGCTGATCTCAGGTTACATCGATTGTCATGGAGACTCTATTATAGGTAACGGATCCGATATATATATGTATCGCCTTATCTTGATTTTAGGTTTCATTAACATACTGTTGCACACTCACATAGTTGTGGTCCAGCTCCTTTTTAGCCTAGAAGGCATGATTTTTATGATATGATATGATATGATATGATGTAACTTATCTCGTTGCAAAATCGTGGCCTAATACCATTTGTGCAATTTTGTTACTTACCTTTTTTTCTTAGGCGTTTTGCGGAGTAATATTATTCTTTCTTCTTAGACGAGATCTATTTTCGCCACGAGGATTGCACAACGCAAATACAGAGCACATGACGGCGTGGCTCACATTTTCTCAGATATGTGGTGGTATACAATGTGGCGAATACGTTTGTGCAAAGGTCTGTATTTCGTACTATTGAAAATATACATTTCGTAATCGCGGAGTTGCACAAAAATGGGCGACGGGATGTAGTTGCCGACCCGAAGGACTAGGTATTGTGATTTAACAAATATATTCTCTTTCAGGCACAAGATTTAGCGCTCCTTGTGGCCCACCAGTACAGTATCAGGCACGGTGTTGGTAATATTGAAATGCGCAGAATCATGTCATTATGCGAACGTTGTCTTCCGAATGACGTTTACAAGGACAACAAGAAAAACTGGTGTCTTATGATTGAGACTACATTACACGCGTTAGCGGTAAATATTTCATATAATATTCATATTTTACTGTACGATAAAATACTCGGGCTACCTACTTTTCTCATCATAATTAAAGTCCCCCTCGTGTCATGTCATGAAGATAAGTAATGGTAGAATATAGCGAAATTGAGAAATCGGTATTCATACATGTACTTATGCATTCACTGCTTTCTTCAGAAGAAGGCCCAAAAATTCGACAGTCCATTTGAAATAATGGACCAAGTGTTGCGTTACGCCATGCATTCATTCTCTCAGCAATTTCTTCGAAAATACAAGTAAGAAGTATTTGGTGACTTGTAGAATAATAGTAAATGTTGCTTCCGAAGCAGAACTAGATACTATTGTATTCACATCCAACACAGCATTACGACATTTGGAGAAATTGGCGGAGCTTGTACATACACTAGCGAGCTTGCATTCAGTATTTGCCATCAGGGATTAACGGTGAAACAAGGTGACACACTTAAAATGCAACCGTCAGCTACTACAGGAGATCGTGAAGTTGTTACAGTTCCTGCAGTGTTGCTTGAAGTGCCTGTTGCTGAACTTAAGAAAGTGAAATTAGAAACCAAAAGGTAAACTGTACAGGCAAACTCTCGTATCCATATCGTCAGTTCGCTTACAGGTATTATTTTTAACTTCAGCAACAACAAGCGATTTCTTACGACTCTGACGATAACGGTTCTCGGCGGTCGAAGCTATGACATCACGTCTGCACACGGACACGAAATTTATTCCATATTATTTCGATATATTCGCGAAACTTCGAAAGGTTTGAACAATGAATCAGATGCGTAAAAATGAAAACGCAGAATTTTCGATAAGTCGACAACTGAGAAGTCACTTGCACCGACTATAACAATCCATATACAGACATACGGAAATTTCAACAGAGCAAACAAAAATCAAGTCGCTAAATTATTTTCACTATTGCTTTACATGTGTGAAGCAACTTATGGAATAACTTCAAACATTTGCTAACAAATCCAAACAGAAAACTCGTCTGGACTGAGTGAAATATTGCAACAGGCAAACTAGGCCGTGTCGTATCGGAAAGGGCAAATCACTGGATGTGCTGGTAGCCGTGGTACTTCAATTCGGCTATGGATACAGACACCTTGACAAGAGGAAAAATGTGTATTACCTTAACTTTCTCAAGCAAATTCGGCTTTCATCAGCAACAAAATCACGTATACACTGCAATGTCGTGATATGCGAGAGATCACCTTAGCTCAACTGAAATATTTTGCATCCCCTTTTTCAAACTTCTAGTAGTATCAGGGAGCATAGGTTAACTTGCTGGCCAATTTGATACAGTTGAATGTCAAGTATCATGCCCGCCATCGTCAAATGTCAAACCAAATTGTGTGCACGACTAGAAAGGTGTAATTTTTATATTACATATATTTAACACGTATTATATTATTGTAAAAGATTCAGTCATTTAGCCATGTTTGTATTTCAGCAATCATACCTCATTCTCTTCCCTTTAATAATCTTGGGAATGTTGCTTATTGCAACATTAGCACCTCGACATCTTTTTTCATCATTATTTGTTCCCTCATCGCATTTTCATATTCGTTTTGTCGCATTCATGATCGATTTATTTACTGTTCTTTCTTTGTGTCCCAACTTTACCTTCTGAACTCTTTTTCTTTTCTACCACTACTTATCGAAGATCATATTGACTAAAAGGATTTTTCTTTCAATTTACCCCTGCGATTCGTGAAATTGAAAAATATTGGATATACTGCTGTATTTATCGAAGGATAGGACGTGTTTTTCTGCTGCTTTGTTTCTTCCATTTGTTAATAGTCAGTTCTTCTCAGTTCCAAACCATATAATTTTACTGAAATCCAAAGTGTTTATTTTTCCTTGTTATAAAATTGGTAATGATCAAATGTGATGCCTCCAGTATTATTTTTATCGGCATTTAGAAACCGCTAGATGGTGTTTGAGAATATAGCGACCCATGTGTTCATGTCGCCTCGGTATCGAATTCACGGGAATAATTTCCCTATAATAACTAACCCTAACTATCTTTCTTATTTTTTATTTATCTATATAAAATAGTAAGTTTGTTAGTTTGTCCACCATATAAATTCAAACGGCTGGACCGATTCAAACTAAATTGAATGACTTCGAATAACTGAAATACTTTAGGCCGCCAGAGCGAAACAGTGCGTTACTAAGAAGGACCAAATAACTGAAATACTCTACGCCGCCAGAGAGAGATAGAGCGCTACTAAAAAGGATAAAAACTGAAATACTTCAGGCCGCCAGAGCGAGATAGAGCGCTACTACGGATCACACCTCCCTTCCGGATTTATAGGATGTCCAGCTCCGGGTTTTCTTTGTTCGTGTATTATTCAGTGGTGCATCTACCACTTCGTGCCAAATGGTACAGATCCTTCTGAAAGTTGGGACGTTGTTTTAAGACAAACCTTTGCGTTTATTATTATTCGTTTTTACGCATGGCTGACCCCATATAAAGACTGGGGCATCTACCAACGTTCAAATTCAATTCGAAGGAGTTAGAATCAGAGAATCGTTGGGCAGTGTATTATACTGGTGCATTTAACCCGCCACTGAAGTGTAGGTTGGGGTTATTGGGGTCAGGCATGTGCATATATAATAACTGCAGTCTGCACTAATGTGACCCAATTAACTGGAATCACTCACTCACCACAGTATTCAAATCTTGCAGCAGCTTTTCTATAACTAACTATAACTAGCCAGTCACACCAATCTGGAAAACATGCATGCCCACATAATTCCTTTGGGTTTTGTGTTCTGTGTATTCCTGCATGCTGTTGCCTTTTATTCCATTGCGGACATCTATTTCACATCAAGAGTTGTCAGAAATGTTTCGTCCATTCAACAATCAGCTGGACCTTTAGCCCAGAGACTCGTTCTCATTGTAGCAGATGGTCTCAGAGCAGACAAGTTCTATGAACTCAATGATATGAACATGTCAAGAAGTCCGTTTTTGCAGTAGGTTGTATTGATATTATTATTGTTTGAAGAAAGAGTCCATGTTTTTGCATATTATTCCATTTTATATCCCTTGTTTAATACTCATGAGCTTCTGCTAGGGATAGAAAATTGGGCAATTGCCATACTCTGAATCAGAAGCCATATAGCTGTAGTGGAACACAGATATTATGTGCCCCTAGTTAACATGAATATGGATATATAGCGAGGGATCATCGTACCCATTTCTAATGGTTAGAATGTCCGCCTAGTCTTTCTTGTTTTCTCTCTCTCTCGCATAACATCAAACACAAAGCATATTGCCGCATGTTTATTCAAATGTCATAATGAGATTTTGAATCAAAAATTTTATTCTCCAAGTTTTAACTATTTTAAAGATATTGGGAATATGAATTAAATCTTAATGAATTTCGACTCCTATGAAAAACAATTTTCAAACCTTTTTCTTGACAGTGACATCATCTTGAACAATGGCACTTGGGGTATATCATTTACTCGTGCTCCTACAGAATCCCGCCCCGATCACATAGCTATTCTGGGTGGTTTCTTTGAAGATCCAGCCTCGTTATGGAAATTATGGAAAGACAATTCTGTAGGATTTGACACCGTTTTCAATCAAAGTAGAGAAACGTGGGCATGGGGAGCTCCTGACGTTTTGCCGTTCTTTAATAAAGGTATCTATAGAAGCAGGAAGAGTGAGAAACTCATATCTATTCGTGTATCTTTATCCAATTGACTTCTATCTAGATTCAGCTGCCTCACATGTTCATATTTATTGCCACGATTATGATCAACATCCCTTAGCCCAGTTGGACGTTTGGGTGTTTGACCAGGTGAAAGCTTTCTTTGCAAGAGCCCACAACGATAATGTTCTCAGAGAGAAATTACACGGAAACAAAATTATATTTTTCTTACATTTGGCTGGTGTTGATAGTAATGGCCACTTGTACGATAGCAATGCGATGTAAGTGTTAATATTAGCAATGGATATTGTTAATTGCTGAATATTTATATATATTGACACCTCCCTCATTTGCGTTTTAGTCAATATCTCGATAACATAGGAGTTGTTGACAAAGGAATTCGTCAGCTCGTAGAATTGTTCAATCAATTTTATGACAATGATGGCAAGACAGCTTACATTTTTACAGCTGATCATGGAATGACAGATGAAGGTATTTTGACATCTAAAAGCTATTTCACAGTGAAATCTTCAGTATAATATTCAATACTAGCCTATGGTTGTCTTGCCTAGGTAAGCCTTGAATGGAAAACCTATTCTGGATATATTTCCACCCCTGTATAATGCACACCCCAACTATGACGTCCAGATATCTAAATCTATTCTATTTGCAGTCTGTTACGTCTCGCTGTTATATTGCTTTACTAGTTATCGATCTGAAACCCTGTGCAATATTTGGAACAATAATTTTAGTGTATGGTTTGAAATTTAGCTTCAATCTCAGTTCATCCGAAATCTGTTATACTACTCGAAGCAGTTGCACTTCATTGCCTACAGTAACTAGTATTGTTATACAGGTGGACACGGAGGTTCCAGTCCAAGTGAAATTCGCACACCTATTGTGGCTTGGGGTTCTGGAATAAGAAGCGCTGTCAATGAACCCATTCAAAGCATTGCTGAGAAATACAAACTTAGTCCAGCGGAAGGTTTAATGACAAAGTATGTTACATTCTTTTGTAATTAATTATTGCAGTGTGTATAGATATCTTCTCGCAGTTGTACCCAACTGATATGTCACAAAACTCCTGTCTGCTTTCAAAGAAATGTAGATATTAACTAGCTGAGATAAGTGATTTTCAACTCCTGCCTTGCTTCCTATGCAAAAGAGGAGTAAGTTTAAGAATGACTACATCAAGAAGATGCTGGATGTTTTTTTTTCTCCTTTACCTTTCTATATAATGTATGATTTAATACAGGTATATTCATTGTGTCCTGCATGGGATCACTGCTGTTAACAAATCACCCTGATATTGGGTCATATTATGCAATACTATTATGTTATAATGAGGGTTCACTGTGATAGTGTGAATTTTGAAGAATAATCTTCTCCTTCTTACTTGCCAGAAACTGGGGCTTGGATGACACAGCACGTGTTGACATCAGCCAGATTGAACTTTCAGCTTTGATGGCAGCATTGATCGGAGTGCCCTTTCCAACAAGTTCTGTTGGGGCTTTGCCGATGCGATACCTCTCGGGCCACGCTCACACTTTGGCGGAGATAGCGCTGTGCAGGGCTGAGCAAATGGCACAGACGATGCTGACTCAGCTAGACTATGTTCGTAAACATGTGGTACATATGTATCTATGGCATTTTGACGGACTTGACAAAAACGCGGTCGAGGAAAAAATACAGGTCGTGAAGGAACTCATAAAAAAAGAAAAGTATGAAGAAGCTGTCGGAAGAAGTCATACTCTTTTCGGTTCATCCGTTCGTGGCTTAAGGTATTATCAAGTTTACCACAGATCTTTCATCTACATGTGTGTTGTTGTTTCGTTTGTTGGATGGCTGATCGTACTGGCTTGTTTTATATTAACTAACGGACAGATGATGGTAGGAAGATCACACCAGACTTCAACAAAAAAATCAATGCTCGGTGTTGGCTGTGTGCTAATCCTCATATTCATGTTTTTGATATTTTACCGGGTTGAATGGTCATATTTTGTTTATGCTTTGACGCCTATCATAACGTGTTGCATGGTCAAGCCATATTATCGTCCAGTTTTTGAATCCTTCACAAGCATCACCTTGTCAAGCAAGCACGAACTACTTAAAAAATCGTTATTCTGTGTTCTTTCAATGTTGGCGATCTACGTTTGCGTGGTCTGCATGTATAATCGGCCCGTGATATCATATGTGCTTGCAGTATTGTCCGTCATGCCACACCTCACAGAAAATAGGAAAAATCGAGTGCTTTGCAGCACTTGGACGATATTATGTTTCACGATGGCTGCATTTCCTCTCCGTCGTGAAATAGTATACGAGAGCTCTGATAAGTTGAAGGTATTTTCTGGTTCCATTTGTGCAACTGTTGCATGCCTATGCATTTTTATACTTCAGAAAAGAACTGTCACTAAAGACGAAAGTAAGGTCACTGTGAAACCCCATTCGCATTTAACTATTGTATCTATGTTTATTCCATTTTTAATGGGCTTGCTATGTTTTTTCAAGTCATCTGCATTTTCACGTCATTTCACTTATTTTTTTATTTTTATGAGTTGGATCGTTCCATATTTCAGTCAAACTTCTATTCCAGAACGTATACTGAATATATATGCCTGGCAAATGTCTGTTTATATATTGCTCAGTCAGTCTATCGACGTTTTGTTTTTTGTCAATTTTTGCACTCTTCTTTACACATGGTTTCTATTGGAGCAGGACAGTACCACCGTGACTGAAGACAACTTCCCGGATCTCCCTTTACCATCTAAGCATTGTAAGTACAGCCATTTTTGAGTTTTTTTTTATCTAACCAGCAAAAAGAGCCTTCTCAGTTCTCCATCCTAATTGATAAAAGTAACACTGCATATATTTCAGAATTGATTTTGAAGTTTGAAGCTTCTTTCCCATTTGACCACAACTAAAATGTCTTCGATTACGCAACCTCAATATTTATAGCAATTCAGTACACACCTAGTACTGTATGCTGTCAGAATTAATTTAGATATTTTTTACCTTATATCTTATTAGATAATAAAGAAAAAGCTAGAAGGGAAATCAGCCTCTCGGACGTTCGTCGTAGTCTCGTCGGATTTTTCTTTGCTGTTGTAGCATTTTTTGGATTGCTCAGCATATCAAGCCTAAATCATTTCAGTGGCAGGAAGCTTCCTTTTTTGCCGTACACAGATCCCACCACATTGATAGTGATGCTGATCTACAAGGTATGTTCTATTTCTGGATTCCTAGGTTTAATGGTCCTGATGTTATTTCCATTTTGAATTCCTCTGTTAATATAGGTTTTCTTGCACTATATGGTATTTGGAGTTGCACTTTGTGGAATTTCAATTGTCACTGGGGTTCATGTATTACTGTACTGGTGCATGATAGTGATTTCGATGGATGCTGTCACCATTCACTGGTTGTTTAAGGTAATTATTGTTACAGTGTAAGGTTATTTATTGTTCATTCAAATCATGTTAACGGATCTTTCTATGCTTATTCTTTCATAAGCTCTCATGCCTCCTAATGTTGTAAATATGTCAAAAAACTCTTGTTTGCAGGTTAAAGATGTTGGCTCGTGGGCTGAAATTGGGAATTCCATTGCCTACTTTGGAATTGCCAGTGGGTTATCAAGTGGACTACTGATAATATTTTTGATAGCCAAACTCTTAATTGTTCTTCGCCGTTAAACTCTTAATTGTTCTTCGGGTAAAAAGAAATGAATATGCACATTTTAATGGATTCTTGTTATATGCAATGTGTTTTATATTTTGGTGGAATAGTATACTGTTTATTCTATGTACTTCAGATGTTTTTTTCAGGAATTTGTACAAGATATTTTATGCAGTATATGGTCAGATTTACATCACTTTACAGTACTGCATTTACAATACTGAACCGGGATGTATTTAGGTTGAATTGCACCGCCTAAAAATGATTTGATAATTTCATTGTGTATGTGACCGAGACGACTTGCACAGATAAAATGGGAAACACGGTTGTATGTGTATTTGCTGTTCAAATGTATCGAAATGGATTCGAATTAGGGCATGGGAACGGATTAATTCCCTTTCCATTATTTGTAATTGCAAAATTGGATTCGTACCTCGAACGATCTCGTGGAACGGAGATAGTACGAAGTACGGAGAACCACTGTGTTTCAGTTCATTAAAATTCGTACATACGAACCAGTGATGTTTTATTTTCAGTATTCAAGTATCTACATAAATGTTCCATTTTGCGTGTGCAAGTCGTCTCGGTAACGTATACTATACACGGAAATGACTACGGATTTTTAAACAATCAGTTTTAAGACATCCATTGACTTTCGAAAATTTCTTATAACCTAGAATATATATCCGGAAATCTATAATATAGTTCCGGAAGTTAGTCCATTGTCCATTAAAGACTATAGAAACTGTGGTGAGCCGAGCCGACGATGTCTAGCGAACAGCTTGATTTAAACATCAACATATCTAAACGTGTTTTGCCGGGTGGATTATTTTATGTACCCAGGACAGGGAACTACTAGTCCCGTATATTAGAATGAAGTTCGCATATTTTGTTGTGTGTAGTGTAATAGTTCATGTTGTCTTATTCGGGTCGATTTTCGATATCTATTTTACTTCGCCGTTGGTTCTCGGTGTGAACTCCTACGGCCTCGATGAAAGCTTCAAACCCGCTGCTAATAGACTCGTATTGTTCGTCGCTGACGGTTTACGGGCTGATTCTTTTTACAAACCAGGAGAAAACGGCCGTTCTAATGCACCGTACTTACGGTAAGTATGTAAAATAAGGTATTTCGTCTAAAAATTACTTATAAGAAGGTACCCCTTATACGAAGGCGTACTAGTGTTAATATCCTTGTTTTCCGACCCTATTTATTTTAAGGTGTTCCTGGGTATTAATTTAAATTAAACTTTAACATTAAGTAATTTGGGTCCTGGGCTAGGTTTGCTGTGCATCAGGGTAAAGGTTAGTTAACGCGACGGACCAGACTACCGAACTGGGTATCTATAAATGTACGCTAAGGTATCCTAGAAAATTAAAGAGATTGATTTTACGATATGATAAGTATGAACAAATTATTTAGAGATGTTATGTCGAACAAAGGAACTTGGGGCGTTTCCCACACCCATATACCTACAGAATCTCGACCCGGTCACGTCGCCTTGATAGCGGGCTTTTACGAAGATGTCAGTGCGATTATGAGAGGTTGGAAAGAAAATCCTGTTGAATTTGACAGTGTCTTCAATAAAAGCAAAGAGACATGGTCGTGGGGCAGTCCTGATATACTGCCCATGTTTGCCAAAGGTAAAGTGATTGCCTTATTCTATCCTAAAGATTCGTATAAAAAATTTAACTATGGACCCATACCCTCCATTAATATGTCACTTCCGCCACTGCAATATTCCTAGTCCATGACTATAATTGTTTTCTGGGAATAACCTTTAGTACAGGTATGGAGTCCAATGAAAATATGATGTCTATTGGATGATTTAAGTTAAACTGGCATATTTTTTTCCTTTGCCCTTTTACTCGACCTGGATAATTTTCTGTCTTGTCTTGCTCCCTGTTTAATTCGTATTTGATTGAGACGACATCTTGAATTTCGATTTTTTTATGTACGCCATTTATATACCATCAGGGGATGAAGTTAAATAAGAGCAGAAATCAAACAGTGTTTACAGCTACATGGTTAAGTACAGAGAGCTTAACAATGCCAACAATTTAGATTATGTATAAAGATAGCCTTATTATACACTCTCCCATTCACTCCCACGAAGCACAGCCTATCAATGTGGGATGTTTAAAACGCACTACATTTTCCCTGACATTCTAGGAAATTTAAAACACCAGTAAATATGTAACAGGTATAAGCATCCGATACAGGTTAGGTTAGGGGAGATTAGGATAGGTGTTACCTCAACATAATCTACCAAACCTAACCGCACTATTTGAATCGAGCATCATTCATTAATTTCTCAAACAATCAAACAATTAACTTTTTCATGTGCTTCCACCCGTAAGGTTCTTCACATTCTCATGTTCATATCAACTGTTACCATGGCGACACGGAATCCTTCGCAGGAGACGACTCCTCCAAGCTTGACACATGGGTGTTTAACGCGGTAGAGGAGTTTTTCAGCAACGCGAGAACCAACGTGACTTTGCGAGCACAACTCATGGAAACCAAGATAGTGTTTTTTCTTCACTTGCTCGGCATCGATAGTAATGGACATAGTCACCATCCAGCATCTAAGTATGTTATTAAAATGCATGTAAATTAGTCTGAAACTTACCACTGTGTGAATATACCTCATTATTTATCGCTTAACATAATAAGGGATTTTTGTGCCTAGTTGTTCAGAGATAAAATAAATTAATAGACTTTTATTATTTTAGGGAATATATTGCAAACATTGGCTTGGTCGACGCTGGGATAAAGAAGACAGTTAAACTGTTGGATGACTTTTATGAGAACGATGAAAAAACGGCATATGTATTTACGGCAGATCACGGAATGACAAACTGGGGTAAAATGTTAAATTTGTGTTGTATTTGTTTGACTTCGTGTTACATTTGTGTACAAACAACAAATATTAGTGTTTGTTGTATAGGATCTCATGGTGCTGGCCATCTCAGTGAAACATTAACTCCACTTGTTTCCTGGGGTGCAGGGGTACATTCTCCAGAAAAAGACAGTAGCAGGAACACTCACAGAGCTAAAAATTTCACGGAAAGTGAAATTGAAATGACAAGGTAAATAATGCAGTATATTAACTTAGATTCGAAATGTGCCTATACCAATACATCATATTTAATATCGAGGTTAGGTTCCCGAAAAAAAAAGACTTTAGGTGGAACCAAAAACCTGAAAATGAGTTTAACTATCTTCAATCTTAACATATATATTTTATCAAGATCATGGAGTTTGTCACCCGAAAATCGTTTTGATGTCGATCAAGCTGATGTAGCGGCTCTAATGTCAGCATTGCTCGGTCTCCCTTATCCCCTGAACTCAGTCGGATCCTTACCAGTCAATTATCTGTCATACGACGGTAAAGACAGGGCCATTCTTGCCAGGCTGAATGCGAGGCAGATTGCAGAACAATTCATTGTAAAAATGAGAGAAGTCAAGAAGCATGCTAGCAATATATTTTTCCGTCCCTACAAAGATCTTTTGTCGAGCGACGTCGAACGCAGGGACGTGCAGATCGGTTCTTTAATTGTAAACGGAGAATATACTTCTGCGATACTCAAAAGCAAGGAATTGTTGGAGTTATCGCTGAAAGGACTCCGCTATTACCACACGTACGACAGAGTATTCCTCTACTTTTCTGTCTTGTCGAGTTTCATCGGCTGGATTATCGTCACAATTCTTCTGGGAGTTAAGAAAATTCATGTTGTTTGTAGTCAGGCGGAAAAATTGATTCCTGCAGGGAACACACCGATCAAGGTTTTCGTTCCTCTCACGTTTGCGACCATTGCAGTTTTAATATCCGCGACACTGCTCATGCTCAGAACGCCTTGGACCTATTACGTTTACTGCCTTCTGCCAGTGCCTGTTTGGTACTGGGTAGTGACCGACTGGTATGTGATTAAAGCTATCTGGTGCATGATTAAAGGACACGGGTCGCTGTCAAAGAGTATATCAATGTATGTAGCTGCAGGAATGATCGCGATATGGATCATGATCGGCAGCTTCTTCCATCGATGGCTGCTGACATTGGGACTGCTGTTTCTATCTTTTTTACCAAAGTTTCAGAAGCATTCTGATGCCAGCCGTGTCAGTACTTTATGGACAGTGACATGCTGGATTCTTGCAGTTTTTCCTTTGTTTCCTGTCGTCGGTAGGGATCCGGATATGAGGCTGGTTCTCCTCGGTGGATTGTCGGCCACCTGTCTGTGTTTTGCTATATTTCTGCAAGGGCGGTCCAACGACAATCGTATCAGTTTACCATTTGTGAGTCAATTTTTTCTGCCGATCTTTGCTACATCAGTGGTGTACATCACTTCCAAACAATCCCTCCTGTATGGAACGGTTTCTGTACTCCTCCATGTCATCAGCTGGTTCCTATTAGCTCTCAGTTGGACAGCACCGTTGATGAGCAGCACCAGGTTAAAGGATCGTCTAGTCAGCTTGTATGCTTGGCAGTTGTCAGCTTACATGCTGCTCAGTTTGTCATATGATGCTGTGTTCAGTGTCGTCTTGTGCGGTTTGATGCACATTTGGATCCACTGTGAGTATGATACTGTTAAAGGGGAAGAAAAAGATAAAAGACACTATGCAACTTTAAATGAGTTAGACTTCAGCCATTCTCATTTGAAAATAGGTTAGTAATTTCCTGACTTTGCCTCATATCCATTATTGAAAAGATAGTTTATTACAATTTCACTTCTGTTCTGTTTATCACAGGCGATGAGTCTGCTTTGGTCAGACAGCCTCATTTGTCCGATGTACGTCGAAGTATTACCCTCATATTCTTCCTGGTGGTTACGTTCTTTGGTGTGGGAAACATCGCTAGCGTCAATAGTTTCGATGTGAGAGTAGTGTTACCTTTCGTCACTGTATTTAATCCTTTTATCATGGGTGGATTGTTGGCATACAAGGTGAGAATTACAGTAGTTTTACTTCTGTCATGGAAGGCGTTGCCATTATGTGATTCACAGCATGTTACCTTACGTGTCAGATTCAATTACCTTACCTTATGGTGACAAGTTCTTTCTGTGGTGTTGCCCTGGCTACAAGAACTCCTCTTCAAACACTGTGCTGCATCGTGATGGTAATATCAGATGTGATGGCGATTCATTTTGTTTTCATGGTAAGTACGGTATTATTTACTAGTAGAACGACCCGACAGGGTAACGAACTTAGTGTAGGCGTCCTAACGAAACAGCACAAGATATTGGTATAGCAAAATGCTGAATCTGCCTTGATTGCCACCCCTAACAGACACCTTGGATCCAATAACTACCTGTCCCAGCTCTAAGTAAGCTCTGATGATATAACAGAACATTGTTATGATATCCAGCGTGGTTTGAGCTGATGACAACATTAAATGTCATTGAGGTTGCTATCGTAATTAGAGTATGTGGAGAGTGTTAGTTTTGGTAATACTGTTTAAATGTAATTGAATTTAAGTATTTCCAAGTAATGTAAACATAAACTGGCTCCACAATTTGGCACAGTAGCCTGCAAGATGCAGTGAAGGTCCTAATTACTTATCTTTGTATATATTGATTGCTTCATCAGGCATTTCTTGCATTCACAGATTCAGGACTATGGTTCATGGCTCGACATCGGAACAAGTATCAGCCATTTTGTTATCGTTATGGCGATGATAACATCCCTGCTGATTTTTTTTGTTATTGCTAATTTCCTCACTACCTTTGTTCTCTGCAAACGCTCAGACTACTCGACTTCCACCCGAAAGATCGCTTAGGGGTTATTTACACATGCACAGAACTTATGATTGCAAAATGTTAATAACCAAGTACTTGCTTTAAAAAATTATTTATTTCTTGATATGACCTCTTTAATTTCCATTTGCTTACACAACTATGCAGAAAACGATATTAAACTCCCGTTTTATTGATATAGCGTCCACATATGAAACAGGAATACAGTATTACACATATGCTCCACAGAGAGCACTTTTATGTCAAGCCGAATTGAAACCGGAAGCGAAGCAAGGAAAGGAGAGTCAGGTGATAGCAAGCAAAACGAAGATTACGAAAACAAATAGAGAGACGTGGACAAAAACAAAAATATCGAGAAGAAAAGAGTGGACACGTTACATTAGAGGTCATCGTCGAAAAAGGTTTTGGAAGATGACAAAACAACGCAGGATAAGCGAGAGAAGAAGAAACCTAACACCGAACAATTCCCTAGATCGCCAATTAATGAAGCTGCAGTCCTGCGTAAAAAAATCCAAATTCTCATTAACATTCAAAAGACCATCGTATATCGGAGCATGCTTAAATTCCACAATAAAATGATTTTAGTAACAAGAAGAATTTAACAACTATAGCTCTATTTCTCAAGCCACGTAGTGGTACACTTTCCGATCTGCTGACGATCTTGCAAGGTACTCTCGTTCAATGAGCCCTTCTATGCGTTTCTTCGTGATGACCGGACTTGGTAAGAATCTGTGCTTCAACTGACTGGTAACCTTTGGAACAAGCAAGTGTCAAGTCAAGCAGACTACACACCTACACTACACCTAAAAGTAACTGCCTACTGAATATTTCAATGTCAATACCTCTGCAACAAGAAGACTGTGTTGCATTTCCTTTCTCGACTTCATGATGCGGACTATAGCAGCTTCGATTTCGTGACGCCTGTCCTCGTCTACTTTGGTTCGAGTTTCCCTGCGTTCAGGTTCAGACTCTCCTTGACGAGCGGCCACTGATGGAATAAGTTACACGAATAACTGCAATACAGCTCACAATCGTAAAAATACAGTAGACAAAAGTACAGATTGAAGAAATACCCATTTGTATCTTTACTCTATGAAGCTTTGATGTAAAACCGTCATTGACTGTAAATAAGTGACTTTTCTCTATTTCTTTTCCCTTTGGATCCTTTTGCAGTACTCGCTGATTAGGTTTTCCACAAGCTAAGGACTGCAGAGCGCGTGTGAGCTCTTTGACTGGTATATCTGTTTCCTGTTGTAGCTCCTGCAATGTAATCGCAAAATGAAGCCCGACTGCATAATAATACTATATGCACGGATTGTTACGGGGTGAAAATCCTTACTTCGAAATTCCACTTGTCACGGTTATTAAACAAAAGCAGAATGACCATCTGCGAAGTAGTCACTTGAAGGATGTGTCGACGACTGTGTGGAGTGGATTTAGACGTTGAAGGTTCACCGTTGTTTTCTGATACCGACGCAGAGCTGGAAGACGCCTTGACTTTAGCCAAGCCGTAAAAGGTCGCATTGAGGTCGGCGGTTCCCATCTGATGCTGTAAAGTCAGTTGCCGTCCACTGTGCTTGCCCAAATAAAACCTGTGAAATATTCACATCCAATCAGCCCTGAGACTCGAGCTGGAAGATCTCAGGAAGACAGAGTAACCGATAAGCAGTAAAGGGTTGAAAATCCCTTTGTGTATTCGATCATACCTACGGAATACTTCAAAAGCATGACGTGGAGCTGAGGGAATGTTGCAGCTTGGGTTCGAGGACTGTGTCGGCCAGTATCCTGTAGTTAACACTCGAACGTTCAGATCAACTCCCTGTAGTGGTGTCTGTGTACAGAAAGATCAGGAGTTGTACTAATGCATTGAACATTTCTATGCCACTCGACTTACCCCAGATGTTTGGATGTGCCTTTTGAATTCATCATTAGTCGACGCAGACACCTGCATGTCTTTGAACATCCCTTCGAGTTTTGAGGTGAACTGACACCCACACTCAGTCTGCAAAACAAAGGTGGTGAAAACCAAATCTATACAAAATATTAGTACTTCCGAGCCGAAAACAAAACCTTCAACTTGGCGATCATATTCTTTTCGGAATCGTCCGAAATGCTTTTGTTTCCGAGCAAGCGACGAGCGAGATGCTGCTTGTAGTATCTTTCGAACACATCCTTTTCCTGAAGGAAGCGGAACAAGACCATCGTCTTATCGAGAACCACTTCAATTTCTTGTTCAGAAAGCTACAATGATGAAAAATGAAATTGGAAGATTATGCTGTGAATTCCGAGGGTGTTTAACAACAATCAAACTGAACTTACTCCCTTCAAGCCCTTTTTGAGTTTGTCATCGATGAACAAAGACAGGTATTCCGGCGACTTCAGGTTCAAATTAATGAACCATTCGAAGTCGGAACATATCATTTTTTTAAATAGTGGATCTGTTTTGAAAGAGATGCGATGAAAACCGTCGAAGCGGTCTTTCAGATCCAAGAGGTTCTGCAAGAGAAAATAACTGAATGGAAGAAATCGAATCCTAGAGGTGACTGCATCTGACAAAAATTCTATTGGCTGTACTACTGGTTTACATTGTCATACCTGGATAAAATCTACAGCTGACTTCCCTTCTTCATCGCTCACCAGAGCTTTGCCTTGAGCCCGGAGATACTTGCTCACACAATCTCTCAGGGTTTCAAGCCCTTGAGAGACTCTGGCAAAAAGCTTGTACATGCACATCAGATCTAAAACAACAAGTGTTCCATGAAAGTGACTACAGGATTGAGGATCAATGAGGATATGGCATACCATCTTTTTTATCATGCATCAGCATATGAACCGCTCCTGAATTCTCCATGTCAACAATAGTCTTCATGTGAGTTTGAATGAGTTCTTGCTCCAACACTAAAATTTTCATATTGCATTAATGGTAAACCAGCCAGATTACCCCACTCTAGATTCACAGGAATATACTTTTTCATAGAGCACCCTATTACCTTGTATGATTTCTTGTTCTGTAGAAGGTTCGAGATAATGCCTTGCCCTTTCCGCTTCTTCGTTAATACGGCATTCTACCTTTTTGATGTAAACCGAGGCGCTGTTTTCTGCGAGAAACTTTTGACTCTCCATCTTCAAAAACAATAATTCGGTTGTCATTTACTATACACACTTTCCTATCCGTCGTCCAATGCTCAGAAAAATTACATACTCGATAAAATTCGGCCGACTGCTTAAGAAACTCTCGTTCAAATTCTTCTTCGTAAACTTCTCGGCCGTTTATGCTCAGCGTCATTAACATAACGCAGGCATTGCGCACGGCCAGTCTGTGTGATGAAAATTTGAATTGCAAATTGTTCATATTAATCTTGCATGGTCCATTTAATTTAACAGATTTTGATCGCTAGTATATTTACCTGTCCACACATTCACCTCTTCTTTCCCTCGCCACCAGATCAAGCAAGACTTCTTTAAGGTGTTCTCGGATCTGTGGTTCCCGTACAACTTTATCGCGAAATATCTTTAGTCCAAGATTAAAAACTCCATCCACGTTGTTTTGGGATACATAAACACGATCCTATAAAAAACAGTCACCGATGTTGAGTTGGATTTATTCCGAACCAGGAATCACAGATTTACTTACCATATACATGAGGATGTCTCGGATCATTACCATTGAGGTTTGATGATCATTCCATGACGCGTTCAAAGTTTGGAGAAAATTATTGTTCAAAGCTTCCAGTACATCGACTTGGACCTGAAGATTTTAATTATTCAGAATCAATGAGAGATGAAATTGAAGACAAAAATGGATTGAAGGTAAGATACAATAGTTAGTAAGTCTGTACACAAGTAAAGTAACAGTATTTTCCTGTTATTATGTGAATGTTTTAATGTAAAATTCACAGGGTCACGGTGGAAATTACCCAAGTATGCACTGCCTCAACAGCAGTACATATTCGTACAGCCACTCCTTAAAAATACATTTAGATGACAAAAAAAGTACCTTGTTCATCAAATGTTCTGTGACGACGTCTTTCAGGCCGTTATAAAGCTTTTCACCATATTTATGTAATACCATAGTGTATGCGTTTCTATAAAGTTCTTCAAAGCTCAATCCACCATTGTTTTTCTTCTGAATTTCCTGGATAGCGTTCTTCAACAGGGCCCAAATGTTCGCGACATACTTTTCATCCATTGTCATCTGCGAACAAATTAGATCCAGTCATTTTTCTAATGAAAGTCTTACAACAACAAAATAGGGGAGAATACCCACATGGAAACTAAAAAAAACCTTGAAGTCCGAGTCCATGATCATAAATGAGGACTAGGTACATTTCGCAAAGTCCGAAAGAACTTTTTTGTTCACATTATCACAAAAAAACTATACACTTGACACACTTTTCATTTTTCTACTATACAGATGATAAACTTAGTTAATTCATAGTACTTATAAATTCCTACTGGCAACAAAAGATTGGTTTATGATGTCACAAATAGTGCTATCCAACACATGAAGAACATGTAGATGGACAAAGTTATGTGACAAAAAGATATAATAAATCAGGCTTACCGGGAAGGCCCGAATCCTCATTTTTGTATCTTTCTTCGTTACTTGAAGTTTGGAATTCATATTTTTACAGTGATGCTTTGACCATGTATGAATTCAATTTCTTTTGTTCAATTCTAGTGTCTTAAAGCATCACTTTCAAACTGTTTTTCATACAGCTGATGTGCTTTTTACGATTTTTAAATCTATTTTTCTAGATAGAACAGCGCTGTGAACCTTAAACAAGATGGTATAATCTGACTCCATATTCTCGTATATTCGCAATTGTTATAAAAACTATCATTATGATTACAACTTCCATATTTGTTCACTATTATTTGTTATTACATACCCTTCTATTCGTTCAACAGCTAATTAGTGATTTTAACATCCACTTTTTATGTTCGTCTGTCAACTCTCGAACTGCTTTTACAGCCTTTAATCATTGATCATTTATTTATAACGTCAAGTCACCAATCTTATAATAAGCGCATGACTATAAGTTAACTATTCTCTGATAACAATTAATTGCTTTGTTTCGTATCTCTGTCTTTTACTTCTACCGAATAATCATTATGATAAATTTTATTTGATTTTTAGACGAATCCAATCATCAGCTGTTAGCTCTTTATTGAGTAGTGCGATCAAATTGCAGTCTGCAGCTAATAGGAAGTAAGAATTATATTTATTATTATCCTTTTTTTTCTCGTCTCTTCTTCCAGTACATATTTCTGTAAGATGGCGGGAGAGAGCAATGTATTTACGATTACCACCACACGATAAACGCATTATACAGCGCATTACCACTTCCTTTCAATTGCTATTGATTCCACAGAGAACAATTTTGCTAAATATGTAGCACTAGCTGCTAGTACTAGCTTCTGCGGAAGGCTGCTAGGGTTTTATTTTGTACGCTATAGTGAATTAGAGTGATTCTAAATAGGATCTTTAGTCTCTTCAGTTTTTCAGAGTGTCCAGAACCGAGTTTTCTTTGTTGATGCATTATTTTGGTATCTATCTGAACCTCTGTGCAGAATTTCCCTCTTTCCCTAAATAATGCTCACGTTCTACCCTGTCGGTACCTGATTGGTCGCGTTTAGGTGTGAACGTGATCTTTTTCCATTGTGTATTTTTGACGTATTTATCCATTGAATTATTCTTATCTCTCCAGAATAGATGACAGTCAAGAACTTGATCGACCTTATTAACCTATTGTCATTGAAGGACCCTAGAGGTTATGCTACAACCAAAATCTATATAAATTTCAGGTCCCCTGATAATTCAACGTAGACGCAACCACAAAATGAATATTGATTTCACAACTTTTACGTATGTGAGGTTAGGCAATATCCGATATCGTATTACCAAAGTCTTTAAATAAATGCTCCTTTTCCATAAATCCATAATCGTAAGCTTTTTCGTTTCAACGCCATCTATCGGTCCAAAGATATCGTCATTCCCTCGAGCTTGTCGCATGACTGATCTCTTTATTTGGGAAAAAATACCCCCAATCGCTTGGTGTAATAGATGTCATTGTAACTTCTGCGTTGATATTGCCGAAGTATGTAAATATAGCTTCATATAAAAACTTTCGTTATTGTGGCAGAGCGTAGGGGAAATCGAGGTGTGTAGAACTTTAGGAAGGGGCAGGTTTTTAGACTTCCAAGTTGCAATACTCGTTAATCGTATGCTAAAAAAAATGTGTGTGCTATATTACCTTAGTCATAGCAATGATTTCAAGTAAGCAGGAAGTAATAGAAGTAAACTCACTGAAATATGAAAAAAATAGTTCAGTAGATTTGTTTACACAGTTTGTTTTCTTTCCATTGTTTTGGTGACTTCCTTATTACTGTATCCCAAAGAAACCCCTCTGCAGTTCATATTCAATACTGCAACCACATCTTATACAATGAGAGGACTGATTATTCTATGGTTTAATAGGATATCATAGGCATTATTCACGTTGTGAGAGTAATACCTGACCATCGCAACATGACAGACTTGAATGATTTATGAAAAGTGTATTACCTCTATCTATATAGTGCATCCATATACGAGCATTTGGCATCGTCCTGGGTTCCACCGATATATTTAAAAAGTTGCATTTTAAATCTCGTTTTATTGGTAAAATATCAATGACTAAGGTGTGGAGATTTTATTTTCACTGAATGCAATGATGTATGATATAATTAATCATGTATAGACACAAGCCCCATTATAGATAAGTATTATATATGTTATATGTTCCTTGATTACTATCATTGCTTGCAGGACGTAGTATTTTCTTAGATTTATCCGCCTTTTTTTGAGTCCGTAACATACCCTGCAATCAGCATGACAACAACCACTTCTCAGAAGATAATTCGAAATACATCAAGAATTTTCTCCAATGTCTGTGTTATCTGGCTTGCGGTAATAACTTTCCTCTGCTGCTTGGAGAAAGGAAGAGCTGCTGAAACAACTTCAGCGAAGAATCTCGATGCAGTCAAAGATCACAAAACAGACTCTGCAAACTTACTGATTTTCATTGCGCTGCTTATGCTGACCATTGTGACCACGTTTGCGTTTAAATTTAAAAGTATTAGATTCGTTCATGAAACTGGATTGGCGATTGTTTATGGTGAGTGTTCATTATCAAGGTAGGAATTATGTTATGGTAACACCAATTATTTTATGATTGCTCTAGGATTCAATGTTGGTTGAACCCAGTTAGATATCTATAAAAATTCAAACCAAACAAATATAATTAGTAGAGGTAGATAGCATTCATACAGATATACTTTTGCCAACAACAAATTATAAGTAACCTGGCCTAGTCAGATATAAAAGCTCAACATTAATGTCATATTCTCGTCTATACTACTAAAAGATTAAAATAGATTTATAACCTAGTTTGATAGATATTAATAAATTTTGTTAGGAGATTGAAGCAATAGTGTGACTTTATATAGCACTATCTATTTCTATCAGGTTTAGTTATCGGTGCACTGGCACGTTACTTGAATCACAATGGAGACTTGGATCCAACAGAAGGCAGAATATTGGACTGTTCAAAGGCCAATGGGACCGGTAGTCCGAGTGAAATGTTCTTGACAATCAAAGGAGGCAACTATTCTTGTATAGTGAAAGATAAAGCTTCTATTCCATCTGAAATTGAATTGGAGAAGGTACTGCTGTAAATATTCGCTTAGCTTTGTCTTAATATAAACATGCCTTCACAATTAAAACTTTTTTCAGGTTACATTTGATCCGGAAATATTTTTCAATGTTCTATTGCCACCCATCATCTTTCATGCCGGCTATAGTTTAAAAAAGGTAACCTTAACGAAGCAGTAACTGAATTTCATTCAGTGTTAAAATATTGCATTCAGTTGTCATCTACAAAACTCTCTTTCAGCGCCATTTTTTCCGCAACATTGGCTCCATTCTAGCGTTTGCTTTTATAGGGACTTCGATATCAACAATGGTCGTTGGGTATGTAGAATTTCTCCATCTTTGTTAAGTTTGAGGAAGTATTAGACTAGGCTGACACCACAGTTCAAGTTAAGAAGTAGAATAACTTCATTTGAAAGTACCATAATGCGATTGCTAAAAATATTACCTGTTTGTTGGAAAATGAACTGGAGAAAAGCATCTTTTGGAAATTCCGAAAGTACTGATAGAAACATGGAATAGTGAGCACGACTGGTCAAATCAGGCCCATTTCAGAATGTATCCATTAATCTATGTTCTTTCCACATTCCAGAGGTATCACATATGGATTTGTCCAGCTCATGATTTTAGCCCATCCGACTCAAACTTTCGACTTCCAGTTTGTCGATTGTCTGTTGTTTGGTGCTATAGTTTCTGCCACCGATCCTGTCACGGTCTTGGCGGTTTTCAAGGAACTTCGAGTCGACGTTAACCTGGACGCTTTGCTCTTCGGCGAAAGCGTCCTCAATGATGCGGTGGCACTCATTCTTGTCACGTAAGTGTAATTCAACAGGAGGTGTAATATTCACTGGGCAAATTCAATGCAATTTCAGTCTACTTCTCACAATGATTTCAGTGCATTTTTGGAAAAAAAGCCACACTGCTTTCTGTTATTATATGTCATGGAATTCTAGACATTATACAATTCGCGTCGGTAGAACAGTTCTCAATTATTAGTAGAAATTTCGATATCGCTCACACTGAAGCCGACATATTTTTATGAGTAATATTTGGTTGTCATAGTGAACGTTTGCCAACCTATGCAGGGTGTTAGACAGTATGTTAGAAGATGACAATATCATATTAATCCATTCTTTTTTACAGATCCATCAACAAATATAAAACAGCAATGGTCACAACAGGAACATCCGCATCAGTGTTTGATTCTGGTGCCTTTTTTGAATCTTTCGGAACTTTTATTGGAATTTTTCTCGGATCATTCGTGATTGGCTGCGCTATGTCATTCATCACAGCTCTGATATCCTTTTAAATATGATAGTGATAATCAAATATTAGAAGGGATTGATAATACTTCAACCAGACCCCAATAAATAGACAAGGAAGATATGCGAGTAATTTTCATGATTGTTAAATATGTTGTGTTGGGAATGATGAAATATTAAATGGATCATTGAATTACTACACTATGCCTTACACTATTACACATATTTCCCCAACTTGCCATATGACATCCTATAAGATATAGTACAGACTTTTTTGAGTAAAATTTATGCTGAACTATACTGGCAAATTATCCTTAACTTTTTTCTTTCCTTCCCTTTCTCACGTTTTTAAGTTCACCAAGATAAGGCAGTTCCCGGTCATGGAAACCTCGGTCTTCTTTCTCATGTCTTGGTCGGCTTTTTTGCTTGCTGAGGCGGTCGGATTCACCGGCATTGTTGCGGTCCTTTTTTGCGGCATAACTCAGGTAATAATAATATATGTTTTATAATAATTTTGTACTGGAACCTTTTGAAACAAAAGCGACTAGGTAGCTGGAGAAGACTGATATCTTATCTTTCTGATGGTATTATGTGATATCATATTTGGAGGTACCCAAGCTGTGATGCAAATATAAAATTATCCTGAAATATAAAACGCTTTAAGTGATAAAGGTTCAAAAAAGATCCAAGCATATAACATAAACACTACTAACTATGATTGTACGTGAGTATTGTTGATTTTAGTTTTTTAACATGGCGTAACTTTGTAATATCTAGCGTCGTGGAGCCTCGTATTGTTTCCCGTATTGCACTTCCTTTCGTTTCTTTTGCCGCTGTGAATATTGATCACGTCTGAGGTCCTAGAAAATTCCTTGCAAAGCTATGTCTCGAATGCCGTTTTTTTCATGGCCCGAGTCTCTGTTAATTAGATGTGTTTATAAAACTACTATATCCCTCCTCATGTTCCTAATTGTTACTTTTGCATGACAAAGATCGCAAGATTTTCTCGAAAACGCGAGTCTAAAATGATATATCCGGCTTGCAAGTCTGCTCTTAGACCTGTTACTCATGGTTCTGACATTCCTGTACCACATCCCTCCTCTGGAGATGATGACTTTTCGTAGAACAGCTCTACTTTATCTGTGATCTGCCAACATCCACGAACTCTTTACTTAACTCATCATCGATTAAGCTTCGACATAACATATCTTATATACAATGGGGCTTGTGATGCTTGTAACATTAATAATGGACAGACATAGAACCCATAGCATTAGCAATCCTTGGCCAGAATTATGGTAAAAAACAGATATACTGACTCTAGAAGTATTCGTCTATTTTTCAAATATACGTGTTAATGTTTACAGGCTCACTACACGTACAACAATTTATCTCTCGAGTCGAAATTACGTACACGGCAACTGTTTGAACTGCTGAATTTTCTCGCAGAGAACTTCATCTTCAGTTACATGGGTGTGGCGATGTTCACATTCCCAAATCACCAGTGGATGCCGATTTTCATTGTCGGAGCATTCGTATCCTTTTGCAAATCTGTTATATCATCTAAACTTTTATTCAGAATATATTTAGTCAGGTTTGCTGTGTGTAATCCAGTAATAGTTTTCTCAATACCTTGTTGCTTGTTTACTTCATGTACTACTTGTTCATGATAATTCTCTTTCGCGAGAAAATTCCCTAACTATTCCACTTCAGCTTGCTTTGATAATATCACGAGCATGCAACATCTACCCGCTTTGTTTTTTGCTCAATCTCGCAAGAAGACGAAAGATATCACCAAACATTCAACATATGATGATGTTTTCAGGTTTGTTATAAAATATTCGATAATACCTGTGCAGTATTTTATCTATAGATTGTTATTAGATATATACCTTAAAAAGTTTTAATACTTTGCTTGGTGTAGATTTATCATCTTCCCCAACAGCTAGCAGTGATTGCCGGTATTAATTTACATTTCAAAGATAAGGAATGTGGAACAATGGTTAATGTAGATGTGGTAACGAAAATGGGAAATAAATGCAATGATCGAACGACACTGATTACTGATGCGAATTCTTAATGACCTGTGGTAGTGATTTTCAGCATGAGGAATTCTTGAATTATAAGGATGGTTTTGGAACATGTTGAGTTTAGCTAAGGGCTATTGTTTTTTTCTATTTGCTTAAGGCTTTCAATCAGATGACTGAATTTAGTAGGCTCATGCACTTCACCCCCCAGCCTATTAGAAGTGTGGCCCGGTGCAGTGGGAGCTGTGCTTTTAATTCGAAAATATGCTCATTGTGTTTCATGCAATAGCAAATGCATAATATTCATTAAAAATGTGACTCAACTGCTATGACTAACAGTGTATATGTATGTGAAATATAACATTAATGTACAATGCAACAGAATTTTTGTTCAAAGCAATATCTCAACATTTAACATTATGACCGTATTCACTTTATTCGCAGGTCTTCGAGGAGCGATCGCTTTCGCATTAGCAATCAGGGAAACAGATACCACAACTAAACAAATCATGTTTACAACTACGTTACTCATAGTCTTTGTCACAGTGTGGCTTCTAGGTGGGAGTACTACTCAGATGCTGACTTGGTTGAACATCAAGTGAGTACAACATTTAATTAGATTTTCTCAAAATTTACATGTTTTTAACCCATGCCAATCAGCATTATACCAGTACTTGAAATGGTTTTTCACAACAATTCTATAAAATTCTATCTACATTAGTTTTTATTTCTGGCTGACGCAAAATATTTCTCGTATCTTCGCGGGGCTACGGGTGTCAAAAGGTTGACGAACACTGTTCTAGACCAGTGGTCCCCAACCTTTTTTTGAAGCGACCCCAATATTCAAAAAAGTCGAATTCTGTGACTACTCGCGACCCCATTTCTAATCGAACGATATGTATCGAACGATATGTTCACGGGCGCATGTTCACGGGCGCAAAAAATACGTACGACCAACGTCTACCTACCTGGTACGACGACGGCTTCAAAATCCACCCCGCCTAAACTAAGAACTCCCTTCGGTCGAATAATTTTAATTTTTAACAATAGCAGCAAGTTATACCTCTCTTATTTTGGCCTAACAGGCGACCCCATTAAATTGTTACAGCGACCCCACTTGGGGTCGCGACCCACAGGTTGGGGACCACTGTTCTAGACTACCCGTTGGGTATTAGAATCTGCATTGTGCTTTCCTTTCTACAGTTCTAGCACTGTATATAAAAATGAGCTAGCCAATCCTCTAGTTCCCGACCACACATGTTAATTATCTTTCTCATTTTACCAGGGTCGGAGTTGACCCCGATGCACCAGATGAATATGACGGTCCTTCTCCCGCTAACAGACAGGTATGAGGATGTAATTATTATTCGCTTCATACTTTATCGATTTTTTTAAGCTGACTAACTAACCTTTGCAACGATGTGTCATTCGTGTCAACTGATATAACGGTGGTGTTGCATGGTTGTTATTTGTAAAAAGGCACTAAGTTTTGCACACTTGTATACAAGAGTCCGTTCGCCTTACAGGGAGGCGATGTTGTATACCACGACTGTCCTACGGTCGAAGGTTCTGACAATGTAAGTTCTGCAGTTTGAATGCATGTGCTTTTCACTCTTCATGCCGTGACTCTCGTAGATTGTAGTATGTCTAGCAATTGCCTCACCATTCATCATCTTTTTAATCGCTTGCTCGAACGATTTCTGTTTGTTACTGTGCTGATTTAAAGGAATCGGCTTTCAAGAATTGAAAAAAATATTACGATTGAATTGCTATAGGCTATGTGAATTAATCAAAATGATAATTAAAAGTGCTTTAAATGAAGCGATGATTGGAAATTTCTGACGCTGAATGGTCATGTTTTTTTGCAAATTGGGCTCCTCATCGCAGCCTTAGAGCACTTTTTAGATTGATTTCACACTAGTATTAATAATTTGCTGCTGGCATCTATGTCTGTGTGAATATTATCTGCCTATTCTTCATTTACAGTGTTACAATCTCTCAGCTGAATTGTGACATAACTACATTAAAGACACAATACAATAGCAGGCAAAATAGTATTACATCATGCAGTACAGTATTATAGACGAGATTGCGAATAGGCGGAACCGCATTGTTTTTTGATTTTTGAATTGGTTACAATTTTTTTATTGTCATCAAGGCAAGCTATTCACTAGTATACTTCCCAAGTCTTACGGATTGCACTTAAAATATGAAATTAATGTCGAGCTTTTAGGTAATAACAAGCCTGAACTACACAAGCCCAATAATTGCTAGATATTATTATTATATAATGTATATTATAGCTATATTTGATAAGATAATTTTTCCGATGATTAAGTGTGCTGTAGAGATTGGTTATCCTGGGAATGAACAACGAACTGGAATTTTTCATTTCTGCAAGCATTCATGGCTGCAATATGATCTAGTATTTTTTTCGATACCTGTACAACCTTTAATGAAATTTCACATTTTGATTTTTGATTGAAAATACTGTCAATAATTGGTGTACCGGTATGTCACTTCAATTGACATCTATAATCACGCCCCGATATTGACATAGTTATCAGACACACGCTTGAAATATGGCAGTCAGTGTGACAAAAATATGGTAAGCTTTTGAAAAGATAGTTCCATTTGGTTGAACGATCACTACAATATTTTCTCTTGTGACTTGCGATCAAGGTTTGCAGTGTTTTGCATGCATGTTTCTGTGTAGTTTTCACAACCGAGTTATGAAACATAACTCCTACGTGTTCCTCTTCATATCTGAATAATTATGCCTGCAAAAATCTTAACCGATTCGTAGTATCGTTGACTGTGTTCGTTCTAACATATTTTCTTTTCTCCTTTCAGTCAACGGAATCCGACGCCATCAGTACAACAACTTCTGGAAATGGAGTTTGGCAGAAGTATAAAGACAGTGCTTGGATGTTTAAGCACTGGTATAAGTTCGATAAATAGTATCCTTTGAATACAATATTTAGTTTCTTATGAAGGATTTTTTACAGATTTACAAGAAAAAAATTTGTATCACATTAAGAACATTTCAATTGAAACAGAATGCAACGATGCTTCGAATTTACAAAAATTCTAGTAATTTTCATTAACGCATTACTCTCATAAAGCTGAGGAAACCTTAATGTTGAATGATATAATATATCTGGATCAGGGTTGCCAGCTTTTGAAAACTGAAATTTGTGTGACGTTGCTCATTATCTTCAGTGAGATTGTTTGGCATTGGTTCATGTACATGCTTTCTTATACAAATTGCAGCATTCATATCCTTACCTGGTTTCTTTAAACACCCAAGGGCATGCGACTTGTCTTATTTCACATGTTAATAATTATACTGGCTATTATGAAAATCGAAATTAATTTATAAACAACACGGTGAAAAATCGTGATTTAAGAATTTGTATATGAATAATGTGTGAATCGTGCCCGCTTGTATACAAAATTCCGTGATTCATTGGGTGTACGTCTCATTCTGGTGACTAGTGAAACTTTCGGGAGAGTTGGCAACATTGCTTCAGAGAAGGAAAATGTTTATTTGTGTTGTAAATCTACCACATAATTATTTAATCATTATTATCTGGCACAAAATATAGCTACAATTATTAATCCTTATCAATGGTATTGGTTAATATCTTGTCTGATTTACCTGAGACATTGTGTAAGTATGGCATATGGTTGTGAAGGTGTACATTTTTAATTCTTGTTCGTAGAAAGCTACGCAATGTGTACTTTATGCTTTGAAAATATTGTGGTTCCTTAACTTAAGTTTTCTACAGCTATTTAAAACCTTTTTTAACCAATGCCGGTCCTCCGCTTACTTCCACTCTTCCACAATGCTGCAGACGATTTGCAAATTGCATGACAACACAAAATGCATATCAGGTCAGTGAAATGTCATTGCCATTTATGCTCCAACCTTTTCCATTTGTCAGTTTGACGTTCACATTGTATATGTATGCTGATTTATTCTACCAGTGGACTCCCATAATAAAGTGGGGTGCAGTTGTTAACCATATAACACTGCACATTTATAATAGGTTGATAATTATCTGTGTTGACTTTGTGCACTGCAGTAAGGAGCGAAGACTCTTTTCAATTTAGGGAAATACATTTTATGACAGTAAGCTCGGTCTAGCCTAGCTTAGCTTAACATATATTCAAATTTTATAAAAAGAATTTCAAAATATTCAAATTAAATTAAAATAATTCTTTTGTATAGAACCAACAGGATAGTGACAGTGAATTCATCTTGAATGAAGATAACTTGTCTTTCGGCGACGTTCCCATCGGTGATGCCGCGAATGGAAATGCAAATAAAACCGAAGCAATAGTCTCGGTCTACAAAGGAATCATTCCAAAATCTACGTCGCACACAACGTTTGGCAGCGATGGCGTTCCTCCGCCGATCACTGGAAATTCAGTGGAAGAGTCTGAAGAAAGCACTATCGCTCCGAATGCAAATAATAATCATCACAGAAGCGTGAATAGTCCGTATCAGCCTCAAAATCTCACCGTTTCAATAGACAATGCCACTCAACGTCCCACAACAGTTTCCAGTCCTAACAGTGGTGATAATTTTGATGCCATGATCGGCCAAGTGTAGTTTGAAAGTAGGATAGTGTGTGTGTAAGAGTGTATAGTATGGATTAGGTTACTGGGTCAGAATGTTGTGGTCTACCAAATTGACCAAAATATGTATTAGATGAAGAATGCAGTAGAGCTCTAGTTATGGGAATTACCTTGGTTGTTAAGGTTAATTCTGACAATCTTAATTTCTTCACAAGTAACTGAAAGTTATATAAAAGTTATATAACACACTGCTCCGAGGTAAAAGATGGCAAGTGCATTGCAAACATTGATAAGTTTTATTCAACCACTAAATTTTCAACTTCAAAGAATTGGTCTTGCCAAATTTACCTCCCAGACTTAGCAGATAGCCATAACTACATTGTATTACATCGAGGTCAGAATTCAACACAAGAATATTATTGCTACAACAGTATATTTTTCTATACAGTACATCTATACTGGTAAGGTCACTTTACTAGGTAATAAAAAGCACTGCCATTTCCTGCATTGTACTTCAGCTACATACAACTTCATATATCCAGCTCCAGGGTTTACTGCTACTGCAGAGAATAGTTAACATGGTAATATTCAAAAGCAACCACTGCTTAATGTTGTAGTGATCTATCCATACTCTTCCACAATGTTGCTGTAATAGCTCATAATCCATGTTTTCTTTTCCCGAGTAACTCATTTCCTTTAATATGCACTTTTTTTACTTTCTCCTACAACAAAGATTATGAATATGTTTCGTACTGTTCATTTCGTTACTATATTTCCGTATGTCGAAACTATGGGTTCAATTTTGTGGTCTGCGGCGGCTTCCCTAACGGTAATTTAGGTTTGATATACAAACATCATATAAATATCTAAAGGGTATCAAAGCTCTCGATCCAGTTCTTGTTTCTATCTTTTTTTATTTTAGTAATGTGGTGTTTATTTACTGACCTTTACCTTACGACCTAAACTGCTTAACTATTCAGATATTTGTAGCACTTAGCTTTAAATCCTGTCTAAACAGGTGAACAAATGTAGGTTGAATAAATATAACTGTATTACCTTAGTACAACATTTGTTTTTACAGTACACATTAACATAGCAATAAATCCGCTGCAGAAACATTCCATCGAACCATGTCTGTATTTATGCTTTATTATTCTGCAGCGAGCAAAACAGTTTGAGATTACTGTACATAAGTATTCTTTAAATATATATATATAAAATATATTATATCTATAATTATGTACATGCACTACTCCAGAGATGTGATCTTCACTTAAACAGACCTGTACTGTGTTGTATGTTCATATCCCGTAGAAGTACATTTAATAAATGCAGCTATAAATTGAAAATATTATTTATACATAAGTTGTGCTATATAACTACATCCAAAGATTTTCAATTATAATATTTTCCGTGTTATTTGCATTTCAAAAATGCGTTCAATTGGTATCAAGCTCTCGACAGTATTTTTAGTTTTGCTTTCACATATTACAATTATTCGTTACACAGTAGAATTACTCGTAGATAGAAATTTTATTTATATATCGTTCATCGCTTAATACAAAATGTATTTGTTATATTGCAGGTTTTTGTTGTTGTACAAACTTGGTGTTTTGTGGTTGTCTGTGCATATTAAATTTGATGACGTCTTGTGAAAGTAGAATTTTTGAAAAAGCAGAACCAGGATACCAGAAGCAGCAAAGAAACCTGGATTGAACAGAGTACATCGGTGATGTGACTCTACTGTGATTCAATAAAACCAGTAAAAACCAAGGTAACAGTATGCTTCAGAAAAATAGAAGAGCCATACTCAGTACATCCCAATGTTGCCATTCTTTATGCAGAATCGCAGCAAAATTGTGCGGAAAGAAACCAATGTATTTTTTATCAACAAGAAGGGAAGTGAATATTTCATTTCCTGTTTGTGAAATTATACAAAAGTGTGAAGAAATTATTGAATACGAGTAATTTCACATTTTATTGTTCAAGATTTGAGCAAAATAACCGATATGAGTGACGTCCTTACATAAATCGATGCTTGGAGGGTAAACACATTTCCATGTGTGCACGTCGTTTCGGTAACGTATACACGGAAATTACCCAATTTCCATCCCATCTCCTCTTCCCGGACTTATAATTCTAGACTAATAAGGAGGGCATGCCTAGTGAAATGAGGACGTGTGACAACCCCTACTCTGATGAGGTATCGCCAATACATCAGACCTTCTGTCTATTGTCTATTCAGAGCCATAAATTTATTTCAGTTATGTCAGCGCTTTGTGATTACCACTAGAGGTATAATTCTCATTTCTGCTACGGAAATAAACAGTACAAAATGAATGCGCTGTATTTACTAAATTGGTACGAAAAAGAGTAGATAAGGCAATCATTGGATATCATTATCACAGTGTTGTCTCTCGCTTGAGGCGATCGAGGATTAATTATTTATTTATCTTATGATAAGCCTCCCCTCTTTTGAAAATAAAAATACTGAAGGAAAAAGGCTTATGGTTCGAGAAAAAATGTCCTGAGAGAACCTTGCTGCTACGAGAAAAAGGTAATATGTATACGCCGCCGTGGTACCTCACGGTTGAAAATGATTGCTGGCTATCTGTCTTTTCGATCGATTCTAGCTTTTGCTTGTACGTTTGTGAAACGAGGAAGGGGTGTCGATATGTATAACTAGAAAAGCTGCAGCTCCCGACATTTTTAACAAAACTGTAAGAGAGGGTGTTGCAGATTTTTTACTGTTCAATTTGTCGTCTGTTTAGTGTTATTGATCTGTAATAGATCTCCTCAATTTCGCCGAGAAACACTACATAATGCTAGGTGTTAAGCCTGTACTGTGAGTGCCATATTGCTGTACTTTCGATACAGCAGTAGCTCTAGCTTTAACCTAAACCGTACACAATCTTAACTCAATTGTTTGCCCAAGTATTGTATCGTGAAATTTGCCAAGCAATGGGATTTTAATTTGGGTTTACGTTTCAGAAATACTGAGAAGATACCTGGTTACTAATTTAATGTAGTTCAATATTAGTATGAACCCCTCTATTTCCTCCAAATGCTGTTTCAAATGTCACGTTTTAAATGAAGAAAAATGCGGGAAACCCGACATCTATGGATAGGAAATTTGCCGGAAAGCATACGAGAAGAACGCATAGCCGAGCATTTTAAAAGGTGGTTAAAACATGCATATCAAAAAGATGTTTCCTATCAAGTTGTACAAAATATTCTAATAACCCCCATGCTACTTACAATCAGGTATGGTAAGATCGATAAAGTTCGATTTCTGCCGAAACGTAGTTCAGAAAATGGGATTTCCGCCTGCGTTGCGTTCATGGACTTAAGATCTGCGCAAAAGGCTAAAGCCGCAGCTAATGTAATTGGTGATAGACAGCTAGTGACTAATTATTTTGATCCTACGTCCCGAGCAAGCGGATCCAGCAGCCAGCAAACTGGAAGAAATGCTGAAGAAGGTGTTTATATAATAGCTCCGCTTGCAACCAATATACCTGGTTCTAATTTATGTTTTACTTTATAGCAAGCCAAAGACATTCACATACTTCCGGTCACCGCACAAACCCGACTCACGGAAACCGTCGCTATGAAGGTCACAGAGATGGGTAAGTTTAGAAAGTTATTATCCATGTTTTCAGGTTAAAAGTTTGTTGTATTCTGTGTGTGCTTATGATTGTACCCATTTTAACAGGCGACTGGGTTAGCTTGTAGAGCGATACCCAATTCTGTGTGGTGGCAGAGTTATGATTTCATACCTTTTATTGTAAAGCGTCAGACTTTTATGGAGTATATTTTCGTTACACATAACCTCTCGGATTACACCCCGTGGATTTAGTACTGCGGCGATTAGGTATTGCTTGAGGTGTTCTGTGTCGTTTTGCGACTTTCGTTAGAGATCAGTTCGAAAATCAAGATTCATTCGTGTGTACAACAAGCAATGGATACTTAGTAGTGGCAGCATTTGCCAACCTGGATATTACTAGATTCATGGATCTTACCGGACTCGGAACACTCGAATGGATATACAAAATGGAATTTTTTCTTTACACCTGTAATGCAATCACCAACTGAATCCCTCGAGTAGTATGGCGGTGTTGAAGAGATGAAACGAAAGAAATGGTAATGTACTGCTGTGTGCTGACCGACTTGCACATTTTCATTAGACTAGATAAGTTTTCATTGAGTTATATGCAAATATATGTAACTGAGAAGAACTGTGGATGGATGCGGGAGATTGCTCGGTGGCATAAATCTCGAGGATTGTGTGCTCTTCCTTAAAAATGGTATTTCTCAACGATATGTGACTTCAATGTAGTAGGATAATCTTATTATTAATTTAAATTATTAGCTTTAATGTTAAATTTAGTGATAATTCATGTTGTTATTTAAAGTAGATTGACATAGTTTTTTATAATGGATTAGTTAGAGCAATACCTTGCTTATTCAAAGCATATCCTACGCTAATAGGGGTATACTGAATTGAATGAGAACAACCCATTTCATTACTCCTGTAACAAGACTTGTGTCCAAAAACGAGCATATGGCATCCAGGCTATACGGAAATATGATATGCAACACTTGATTATTTCATACAGTAAGCAAACTTGTTTAAACATGCCTTCAAAAATTAGATATATTCTGCTACCATTACTATTCGGGTACTGTTTATTGGAAAGTGGCAATTACCTACGAATCATGAATGTCGCAAGGCAGCACATACTGCACCGAGCTTAGATTTACACGCCGCCTGTGGATTACTCATACTATGTTATGTTATCAACTAGTAGAACATCATTCGTGTTCACTAGCAAATAATACTTCGTTTGCTACAGCAAATGTGTTTTGGTTTGAGACTATCGGAAGAGCGCGCTACGAACACGTTGACAATATATTCTGCCACGCCTTGCAAAATCAACCGTTCCGTTTTCCCCATTGGCGCATGTCAATGATTTACTTGCTGTAATCGACCTACCATAGTTGTCGCGTTGTCGATATGTTTCCTGAGTCGGATACCGATCGTTTTTTACGGCTTCGATATCATTTCACGAGCTACCGAGTGCCAAGATGCACGTATTCACAAGTCACATTGCGAAGTCGTCGCGTGAATAAACCCGAGTAAAATAAGGCCGTACGGATAACACTACGAGAAAAAACTGTTGTTCATTCATTTGCTTATTCATTACAAACTACGGTACGTATTTTGAACTGCATTTAAAGTGGGTCGATCGCAAGTGAATGGGCTTTTTAACGATGTCGATTCACGAGGGCATTTTTTCTTCCTTTTTCGTGTCTAGTTGTGCTTCTTGTCTGCGAGTTGCGATTGCTGTTATGTTCAGTAGCAGCTTGTATTGATCAATTCAAGCCTATCGTTAGTTCCACTCATGAGAGCTATAGTGTATGAACCAACCGTTCACTCGAAACGCAATTCACGCAAGTAGTATGATAGTCACTACTGTTGTATTAGCTAGGTAAACAAATCACCTCAGAATTACGTAATTATGGACAACTATTCGTGCTAGCAATCACGATATTTGATGATTTGTAATGGAATACAGTACACTACAGTACTGTACATATAAAAATGTAGTTAGGTCATGTTAAATTTATTTTTTGCCGTTGCAGAAACGAAATGCAATTAGTAGTTTTTCCTTCGCTAATAACTAGTCGAAAGGGATATATATTTTCAAGTTTTGTAAGACCATCTGGTGTAGCCAAGTCTAAATGTGTTACTGACATTTGGTTCTGGCATTTTGCACCCTAAGATTACCATTTTATTTTCAGCAGGTTTGTAGAACTTCTAACTTGAAAATGTTTGTATGCGATAAAATATCTAGACGATGCCTATGTGCATGTTACATGGCTCCACACACTCTCCACACATGGCTTTTTACACTCCTTTGGTTCTTTTGATATAGCTAGCAATTTACGATACTGCAGTTCATTCTATAAGTTTTTAATTTTGTTTGAATATTATTCAAGTACTTCAATTTTATTTTAATTGAACACCCTTGCTACGGGCAGAAGTTACTTGAATTTATAATCCATTAGATTTTAGTTATAACCCCTATCTGCTTTTGCTTTGCGCAACATACTAATTGTGATGATATTGTCTTCAGGGCAATAGAGGATAAAGATGGTTATGGGGAAAGATATATCAAAGACAGGCCGTCGGTACTCGACAAACGTTTTGAACTTGTGGAGGGACGCGGTGATAGCTATGACAGCGACCGAAGCAAAGGTCGTTCAAGCGAAGGTGCCGAAAAAGAGAAAATCAGTACACATGTTTCTGCTGATGCGAAAAGCGAACCTGCGAGGTAATAAGATCGAGCTGAACATTTTGCTCATTGGTTTGCTACATCAATATTAACTGTTGGCCAACACAGCTAAATGACATTTTTGTAACACTTGTAATTATCATAAATCTGTACCAGATGATGCTGACTTAGCAATTTGACCCAATAACTCATTCATTTCAGTAAAAAACACAAAGCGGAATCGACTCCCGGTAAAATCTCGAAGAAAAAATCGAAAAAGATTGCGGAAGATTCGAAACCAGGTGGATCCGTTAAGAAAGGTATTTCCAAACAAAAACATATACGATACCTAGGGAATTTTATTCCAAGTACAGTAGCACATTACCCAGTTCAAAATAACAGACGAGTTTTTGCTCCCAATAGTTTTGCATTACATGTGTAAGCTGATTCCTTGACCGGAATGCATCGTACATTATAGTCATAAATATTTTTGTAAAGTCAAATTCCTTAGATTGATGTGAGAGGTTGGAGATTGTAGATGTTTGGTTAGTGACGTCCTTGAATAAGAGAGTTCAGTTGTTGAATGATTTTATATTATGTCGAAAGGTAAAAAGAAAGCTAAAGAACGAGGCAGGTCACCAACTGTCAAACACAAAAAGAAATCCTCTAGTCACACAAGAACTTCACAAAGTCCTATGAGTTCTCGTACGTTATTATTTGTATGTTATTCATTGAATTCACCCATAAAATGCACTCTTTATTTCTATTATTCAATTCTTTATAGCGGCTACAAGCGGTAAGAAACAAAAAGCTATCACCAGTTCAACTGACGGTTCCACTACCAGTGGCACAAGATCTGGAAGTACAAGTGGGAGCGTCAGAAGCTCTTCCTCATCCTCTACTGCTTCGTCATCCTCAACGAATACGTCTCGGAGTCACAGCTCAAATTCTTCCAGGTTTGTAGTTTCTGGGATGTATGTCACAATATAAATATGTTATACAGGCCATCATTAAAGCCATTTTATTCACACATTTTAGTTCCGAGTCAAGCTATGAAACAGAAGGTGGACCAAACCATAAAAAGCTGGTTGCGATGTGTATAAAAAAGTTACCGACAAGACCAACAGGTAATTTTGTATTTCCATGTTTTAAGATATCCCAGAGCTTGTGCTTTTTTCTCTCTGTCTCCGATAATAAACCAAATAATTAGGGAAGTGGTTCTAATGTAACATTGATTAGGAAATACATATGTGAGTCTTTCCTCACCGAATAAATGCTGAATACCACAAAATCGATTTGCTATCAAATAAATCAACTTTAGGGACGCTTCGCCTTGCTATCCATATAACATCAAAACAGAGGCACTGAATTCCTGTTACGGGCCGTACACTATTCAAAAACCGCAGCTCCATGTGGGTCACAGGTTGCACACCTCTGGTGTAGAGCATTACCCAATCTAGTACATTGCATAATATTCTCATTCTCTGCTTATTGTCGACATATGTTGGCTGTTGAGCTGATTATGTCAGATTTTCATCTGGCACACCATAAAAATTTAATGCTTCAACGCAATTAAAAATTCATGTGTGAAAACCCAGTTTTCTCGACCGATATCGGCCACACGTGCTGGTGCTAAGTTTTTCATGAACTAATATGTCTTCTATTTTGTAGTTGAATAGTTCTAACCAGGTTTGCGGAGCCTGTAAAAATTCTGACTCTGGCTTTTTGTTATCAGAGTTGGGAGCATTTTTCAATTCAACTCTGATTCCGCAACCCTAGTCCTAATTGCAGATGAACCAGTTCAATCTAAATCTAAGGCTATGTAATCTGCAGCATACAGACTTTCATAGCTATTTTAGCACTTCGTACTGTGCAAATATGATATTCGTTCCCTTGATAGCAATTGTTCCTTTAGGTTCATGCATAAGCGGGGGAGTAAAGCGATCATGTTGTAACTGTTACATAACCAGCTATACAATTACTCACTTCACCACTTTCTATTGTGCTTTTAGCTTGCTAGCCTTATGTTACTGAATTACACAATTGAAAGAAAGTAGAAGAGGGAGTGTAGACAGAAATAGGAACAGTCTGTAATTAGAAGAAAGCGATATTTTCAAATATTCAGTCATGTGATGTTAACAGTAACCTTCTTCTATGCTAGGGGAATTCTCTCGCTCTCCCATTCTACTTTTTCATTCGAAAAAAAAACAGAACTAAACACACTTTGTATTGAAATGGAACCTTGATGACCTCTCCCCCCAAGTATTCAGCTTGTCGAGAGTTTTCACTCATGGATGAATGCTTCATTTAATGCCTTCCATATATTGTTAATATCATCACATTTTCTTATGTCAAGCTGTAGCGGCCAAACGGTAGCACATTATAGTGTTAGATTCGTAGTAGGCTACAATGTAAAATATAAATGGTGGTAGTATTTTATTTAGGATTTTGATCAGGACTGACTTAACAATATTTGTAATACTATATATCCTATTATCACTACACAACTCGTGAATGGAGGGAGATAAAGGCATTCTAACTACTTTTTTGAAAAGGATTGTGCCACTTATATAGGGTCGAAGAGGTGTCAACAATGATGGGTTTCTTTTAGCATCCTGTCTATAGATTTAAGCAGTATAATTCCATGGAGAAAAAATGTTTGATTTAAATGACATTACATTCAGTCATACATGATACAATAACATAAAGTATTTACGGTAGTAGCACAATCCCAATGGGCCTTTGCATTCGATAAAATAATCGAGATGTGCGATGCAGAATGGCTTGAACAGCCCGTATTACTTGATTGTAATTTTTTGACTTTTTTATTTCCACCCAGTTACCAGTCTCAGAGACGGCATCTTCCACGAATTCAAAAAGTATGGGAAGGTAAAGTCTGTCGTCATACGAGGAGACGGTGCCGAGCGCTACGCATTGGTCTTGTTTCGGACGGCTGCGGAGGCTAACAAAGCCATTAGCCACGCAAAAAGCAAATTGCTGTTCGGTGCTGCTATTGAAGCAAGCATATACGAAGGCGAAGGTGAGAATTCAGATTATTGATAGTTATTATTAGAGTTATTTACAAACTGCCAAACACAATTTGATATTATCTCCTTATGTTCAAATACAGAAAAAAGATAACCTCCCTTTTTTCCTTACATAGTAAGTGGCCAAGAACTGGAAGAATGCGGAGGAATCATAGATGAATTCCACCCTCGCGCTTCGAGAACGCTCTTCGTCGGCAACTTAGATAAGACTGTTGGATATAGTGACATCCAGAACATCTTTGTGCGTTTTGGAGAAATAGTGGTTAGTAATTTTTTCGTGTATTTTCACTGTATTAAAGTATCTCTGAATTATCAAATGGATTTATATTCACGCAGGCTATTGAGATTAAAAAACAACACAACGTTCCGCAATACGCTTTTCTACAGTACACCGACATTGCTGGTGTTGTCCGTGCCATAACCAAAATGGATGGTGAAAAACTGGGGCGCAACACACTGAAGGTAGGCAGTTATTTTGTATGATTTGGATGAATATGACGATTCATTTTTATTCTCTTTATTATTATTTGTACCATGTACCAATAGCTTCTATTTTAAGTTTCTGAAATTCATTTTCTTATAGCTTGGATTCGGTAAGACAGTCATCTCTTCGTGCTTATGGGTCGACGGTGTAACTGACAGTTTTACGGAAAACTATTTGGCCTCTTGTTTTCAAAGGTACGTTTGTGCGTAAACAGTGTATCTTAGAGGCAGAGTAAGGTAAATCAGATGTCAACTTTTCATAGTATGATGAATCACAACCTTGTTATTATACTCTTCAGATATGGTCTTGTGAAGCACGTTGTAATAGACAGAAACCGGGGCCGAGCTCTGGTCTTCTATGCCCGGTACGAAGACGCACAGACCACCATGGCTAAGATGAGGGCAAGGAAATTGAACGGAAGTAGGTTAAAGATGGACTATGCCAGCAACGAACTCATTGACATTTTTCTGAAGCATATGCAGAGTTCTGGCCAAAGCATCCAAGGACTAGAGAATATCAGACAACTCTTACAGCCACCTCCATCACCCACCTCTTCCATGCCCAATCCGAACGTGTTAAGCAACACGCTTCCTCCAGTGACCGGATCTTCGAATCATCATTACACGCGACCTCCGCCAGAGATCCGACCGTATTATGATGAGCATGCCCCGTTGCCTTATACTGACATGCCGAGTGGACCATATGTTGCAACAGAGCCCTCGTATCGAAGACAGTGGCGCGGTCGGAGCAGAGAGAGATATTTGCACCCCTCAGAAGTATCGTCACACGGTAGACACGGCAAACGAATTTACGAGGATAATTACGAACGTACTGAATATCACAGGGATCAGTCGCCGCCCCCTGCTTGGGATTACGATTCGAATTACCCAGAGAGAAGACCTACTCAACCCGCGCATTTCGATCACGATTACAGACCGAAGGACTATGACATCAGAAGAGAACATAGACCCTATGTCAGAAAAGCTTCAGGAGTGGCCGGTGGTTCCTATCCGGATACATATCATCATAGAAGTTCAAGAGACAGGGACAGAGGCAGAGAAGGAGATAGAGGAAGAGAAGTGGAACGTGACAGAGTTAATAGACCAATCGAAGGATATTCTCATTATTCACGGTCAGCCTATTCCTCCCCCACGCATTCTAGATATCTTAATAGGAGGAGTCGCAGTATATCTCCAGGATCTGCACCAAGACACAGAGAACCAGAACACCCAAGTTCTGAAAGACTCAATGTAGAGCCGTCTGGGTTCCGCAGAAGAGGCAACAGTGGCACACGATCACCAGAATCTCAAACTGAATATCTTCAGAACAGAAGAAACTCGGTGGAGAGCAAGACATCTTCATCTCACTCCGGCACCAGATATGCCCCAAGAAGCGGAGATGTTGACATGCGAGAAAACCTATCGCCCAAAGTCGACTCCGAAGAGAAAGTGATGGCTACGATTCGAGCGGGCGATGAAAGAATCGTTGAGTTTCGAGAGAAGCCTAATAAAGGTCGTCTCAGGAGTAAGGTTGTGTCGGATTCTCCCAGAGATAGTATGGACTCCTCGCCTAAACGCAGGCATCATCCCGCAGTGCAGGGCTGCCGAAGTTCCGAAGCCGGTAGTGACCGGGAAATTTACTCGCGGCGGCACGGCAGAGATAACGTGCAGGGTGCTGCATGGCAGTCTACACGTTCTCCCGAGTATACCGAATCTTATTCGGGCAATAGAAGTCGAAGCGGAACTCCCACCAGAGATGAAAATCAGGATTCAATCGGTGAAGTGATCATCAAACAACCGACCGTCTCTTCTTCTGTGGTGAAAGCGGGCGTTAAGAAGGCAGAAAAAGACAGGACAAAAAGCGAGAAAAAAATTCAACACGATTTAGAGCCTAGAGACAGAAGTAAACCTAGAGACAAGGATTACCGTAAGCCGGAAGACCGAGATGCAGATACCGTATGTCAGGACGATCGGTCTTCCTCTGGGTCTTCGAAACATTCCACTAAACACAGTAGATCATCTCTCATTAAAAGAGTTCACTCTCCGGTAACCCTCGAAAGAGAGAGTGGTACGAAAGATTTTGATTACAGAAAACACCAAGCGGTGCGTGCCTCTAAATCCGGAGGAGCTTTGGTTCACAGAGAAAAGATATCTAGGCATGAATTCGGCGATCGCCATGGCCCCTCGAGAAGCTTGGATGACATTGAAGAGGGAAAATCCAACACATCCCGTTCGCCGCTTCCTGTTTCCTCAAGTCACAGAGGTCACCAGGATCCTGCTATCAGACAGAGATCTGGTGGTTCCAATGCCGCGAAGCTCATTAAACGGGAGTATTCCCCTGGCTCCGGTCCAGAACAGCGGTACAACCCTAAGAAAAAGAATCCGGAATGGGCCAAAGATGATGCTGAAAGGCAACGCTCGCTGAGAAAGGAGCAAGAATATCTTTCCAGCCCGAGAGTAAAGGATGAGAGATCCTCTGGTAAGATATCAAGGGAAAACATTGAAGATGTGGATGATAGAAGATACTTGCCTGTGAAAAGACGTCATTCTCTGGATATGCAAGATGATGGTATGTGTAGGTTTACATACACAACCTAATGTGATACTCCCTTAGTTAGTATATAGTTCTGCATAATGACATTTAATGCCAAGTACCTTCATCCCCCATTATGAGGAATCTTTTACCGAGTGTATTCCCCCTTAGTTTGTAAATTGGTGGTATAAAGGTATAAATATATATCGTTTTTCTTTTAAGATTCTTTGAACTTTGCCCCCAAGCGAGAAAGAAAATCGTCCGTTACGGAAAGCAGCCTAGCGAAATCCAAAGGCGGTCACCATCATCTTAAACATGAAGCGCCGATGTCAATTGCTCGACAGATGTTCCTGCAGGAAGAAGACGATTCTGGAGCAGATAGTCCGCGAGATATAAGAGCGAAAATCTCTACTCAAACCGTGATGCTGCCCATGACTTTGATCCTAGAAGATAAAGGTGTAAAGATAGAACCGCTAGAGGCAGATAATGAACAAAAAATCAATAATGAAACTATGCCCGCTCAAGAAGATGTTTGTTCTGTTAAAAAACGAAAATCAAGATGGGAAGTTGAAGGAGATGTGTCCATACCACCAGAACTGAAAGAAAAAGACCCGCAACCCACCTCGGTCTCGATAGATTATCCAGACGTCTCTTTAGCTTCAGCTAAATCTTTGCTGCCCAGACGACTTCTTAAAGTTCCTCTTCCAGCTGTTTCGGAGGCTGTAGGTAAGGATGTGCCGAAAACCAACAAGACCCAAGCACCCCGTGACAGCAAAGGAAACTTGCTTGATCTCGAAAGAGAAAAAAAGCGCCTGCAAGAACTTCTTTCTAAACTGGATTCGGAAAACCTTGACGTGAAAGAGGCGGAGGAAGTTGCCGATGTTGTACTTAAAGAACTGGCCGAAAAGGCTAAGTCAAAGCTCCTCGCATTAAAACCAGTTAGTACCAAGTCGCAAGAGACGGTTACTCCGATGCCAACTTTTCAGGCAAACAGCTTTGATGCCAAGCCTGTTGAGGAGGAAGTCGAAATCGATTCTCTATTGGAAGTTAAGTGTGAAGAGGTTTTGGAAGAAGAGATGACTGTGGAGGAGGAAATTGTCATGGACTCTTACGAAGAGGTCACCAGCAACGAAGACGAAGTTATCGAAACAGTAGTGGAAGAAGAGAGCGTGACGAATTGTGAGAGAGAAATAGACATTCCCGATATTGAAAAACCACAAACGGAAAATCCTCCTGCGTCCAACGATCCTACATCCGCAGATCCTGCAGCATCCGTCGAGACCAAAACTGTAGCGATCGATTCAAAACAGGGATACAGAAAGCAGATGGAAGCGAATAGAAAAGAAATGCAGAAGATTGAAAAGAAACTTGAATCTGACAGGAAAAAAATATTCAGAAAGCAGGAGAAAGATAAAAAGAGGCAAATGAAAAAAGTACAAGCAATGTGGGGTCCTAGCCAAAACGTCATCAGCTCTGTGGATGATGATGATGATGACTGCCAGCCTTCGTCGGAGGAAGAGCATGAGGATGATGCAGAATCAAAACATCAAGATGAAGACAATACAGAAAAAGTATCGGATTCTGTGAATATCGTAGTGGATGAACTGGATGATGATAATAAGATATTAGCTGAATCTTCCACATCGGAGACTTTGGACTGTGTAGCATCTGTGATTGTTAAAACAGAACTACAGGATTTACAAGAAGGTGAAGTATTTGATGATTCCAAATGCAACCAAATTGAAACAGAGGCAAAATGTGAACCTTCACTTAATCTTGACCTGCAAAAGCCGCGGCCTCCCGGCAAGCCAATTACCTCAGTAGATGATCAAAGTATAACTCCTGCACCTATCAATAACACAGAAAGTTGCTTGACTGAACCAAGTCAAATGCACAAACCCGATGATACAAACCCCGACATTTCGACATGCATTAAAAACTTGATAACATTATGTGATATTACAACGCCCAAAGAGGAGATAATTTCAGTGAACCACACCGTACAACCACCACCTATCGTAAAAACGGTGTCGAGAACGCAATCTCCATTGACACCCAGCACCAACGATAGGAAAACTCCAGTTACAAATTCAATTCCCGTTATTTTGTGCAAAGATCCAACTCCCCCTCTAAAAAGCACAACCACCGCCCAAAACATTACTCCCTCCGGCTCCCAGAGCGGCACCAGTTCAGCTACGCACAGATCATCTCACACGACACCGGTCACCACGCCTTCCAACAGCACAAAGACACCAACTTTCACTACTCCTTCCCCTGCCTCAAGCTCCTCAACGTCTTCTTCTAAATCACATTCAAAACATCACATGCCCAAGAGTGCATCTCTTGCAACGCATCCCGCAGTGCACCGGCAAAGCAGTCAATCTCATCTCATGAAAAAGAGTAGTTCACACGGAAAATATGATCATCATTCCAGGTTTGTATATTCATTGTATATATTTACAGACATAACTCCATGGGGTAGACCCTAGGGGTCTGAAAAAAAATCTGAAATCCGCAACACTTTTGGTCCCAGGAATTTCGGATTAGGCATTCTCAACTGTATTCTCGGCTTGAAATTCTAACTCTCATTTTTTACCATTGGTACATGGTGGTTTCTCACATACATGTGTAAATCCAGTAATAACATACCATATTCAATCATGTATATTGTGACCACCACATTTTGTGAAAGACTTAGGTCTGTGCGAGGTCTGGATGTGGTTATCAGGAAAGAAAATCTGAATATCCTAAGGTGCTTTAGAACACGTCGTTGTATATTTACTGTTTATTGATAGCAACACAGGAGATATCTCTTAAAGAGATGTGATTTGAGCATATAGATATTTCACAGTTTGCAAAGTACATCGTTTATAGTTCGCCTAGTACATAGCATACCAATAAAATTAGGTGAAATGAAACCAGTAATCGAATACCGGAATTCCTGGCTTAATTTTAATATCGCTCTTATGAACATTCATGTTTGTTTTTTATAACCGACTCAACTATAAGTAGATATTATTCTCTTATATACTTATGTATTTCAATTTAGTTTCCATATGTCTGATTTCATCATACGTAGTGAAAGATTCGATAAATTATATCATTTCCCTCAGATCCCGGCCGAGTCAACATGGGCAATCTTCTGATCATAAAAGAAGACCCAGTCACCACCAGCACAGGCAGCAGCATAGTCACGGACATAGGATGAGGCACGAAAGTGTCAAAATGAAACCATTTCCATCTATGTCAAGAAGAACAATGGCTAGCATTACTGTCGGTTTAGATGCTAGTCCATCAAAGGTAATGATGTGAAGAGATGATCACATTAATATAGATTCCAAATGCCTTGTTCTGCTTCAGCAACAACATCTCTCTTTATTACCTCTCTTTGCAGCCATTGTGTAAAAGCGAGCTGGAAAGACTAAGGATGGAGTTGGAGATGGTAAAAAGCCAGTTGAATCTGGACATGTCGCCCGGTTCCCTTTCTCCTTGTTCAGGAGATGAAGAGAATGGAGGGAAGTCTCCCGCTCAACTGCTTTCACCCGCTAGTCCTGTGCTGCGAAGCCCGGCAGAAAATCCCAGCTATAAAAAGACTTACTATTCCAGCGCTAGCCCGAGTTCCACAGGAATCAGTTTGACTGATCGCATGAAACTTTTAGGCAGAGTGAAAAAGAAAGCTGTTGTTCCCGGTATTTTACCCAAGCCTGAAGAGCTGAAACCTGACGCTGAACTCGAGAGGAGAGAATTCCAGTTTCAGCAAGCGAGGTTACTAAGGTCAGCAGTTATAATTTACATTCGAGTCTTATTATATTCGCAAGAAATATCTAACTACCTGTTTTTTAGTTTACTTTACAAAAATAGATTTATTTATTTTGAATATTGACTAGGACATAGCAGTTAGCAAAGGGATTTGATATAATATTTAATTTCTCGACACAACTTGCCTGTTTATTGAGTGATATGCTTCAAATTTCCAGATCCAACATATTCGATCAAGATTTGGAACGTCTCTCTCACATTCAGCGTCAACGCGAAGAAGTGAAGCGAAGGGAAGAAGAACAAAGAGAAATGCCATATCCTGCTCCAGGAATTCTTTTTTCAAACTCCAGGTTTCTACAAGATGATACCAAGGTAAACGGCTATGAAACGCAGCCGGATGCAGGCGTTGGATACTCAACAGACACGGTTCAGCCGTCAGGCCTCTCAATAGTAGTTCCAAATGCTTCAGCTCCTGTGAGCGTTGTTAAACTTGGTGAAACCGATGCTACTTCCTTAATTGTCGCGGAACATTCCGCACCTACCCAATCCCAGCTATCTTCAATACCTGGGCCAAAAAACGTGCTTTCTCTCAGCAGTTGTGATCTTCCCGCCGCTGCTGAGAGAGAAGCACACAATGACACCGGGAAGGTATGCAACATCGTTACCGATAATCAAATTGTCGACGTAACACAAACGGTCGAGGAAAGTAAGAACATTATTGATGAAATCAAGTCTGAATCTGATGACATTGTAGCGTTACCAGGTATCTCTACAGCGACGTCTGACCAACCTTCGCTTTCACCTGCGGAAGAAACTACTCAGCCTGTTAACATAATTCAAACTCTGCCAGAACACGCAGAGGTCTCGTCTGAAGATATTGTGACGGTTCAAGAACCATCTGTGAAAACAGGGAAAGATCTCGAAGGAGAAAAGCCAGTAATTGAACCAACATCTTCAGAACATACTTTAGAGCAGCCTGTTGCTGAAAGTGGAAACGAACAGGTCGAGATGGCTGGGCCCGATGTGAAAAGTGAAGATGTGACCGAGCACGTAGATATTTCTGACGGTAAGTTAGAAATAACTGCAGATCTTGGCAGCCAGCTTACACTACTACCATTGGTAGAGGAGGTTAGAGATTCACCAGGAAACAATGATAAAGAACCGCCTGAGGAATCCGTACCTGAGAAACCTGAATCGATTCACCAGGGAGATGAATACTTGGAGGTGGACATGGAAATCGCTGGTGATATGGACGTATACACCGACGATTGCTTACAAGTCGTTGAAACTTCGGTTGAATTGGAGGCAAATTTTCTTGAAGGCGAGTCGGACCCAGTTCATACATCTAACGTCACAGAAAACAACCCTCTATCTAGAGATAGCGAGGAGCCAACAGAGGACAAAGTTGAGATCGAAGAAACAGTGAGTGAGACGGCTATATCCTCGAGTGGTCTTAGTAAAAGTCAAGATGCGAAAGAAGACATTAAAATGGAGTCGACATTTGAAAGTCAAAGTCAAGATATGAAAAAAGACACTCAAATGGAGCCTGCTTCTGTGAGCATAGTATCAACAACCAAGAACGAGGTGAGTGAGGAAATGTCTCAGCCTCCTCCAAAGCAGGACGACAAAGAGGACATCCCTGAAAAGAAGAAGGTCAGGCCAATAGAAAAGCAGAAAAAGGTCGGGCACAGTAAAGATAATAAAAAATCTTTGATGAGCAAACGGGAAAACGTGCCTGATAAAATCAAGAATGTCAGCGATAATCAGGATGATGTTTCAATGAAAGGAAGCGGGAAAACCTCCAGCTCTAGTAAATCTCTATCATCTCATAAACACTCCGTCCAAACTACTAAACCAGTAAAGGTCGCAGACTCAAAAGAGGTTCAGCAGTCAAAAGATCATTCCGTCATCAGCAAAACTAAAAGCGGTTCTGGCAAGAAGAAGGTGAAGACCTCTTCGAGCAAGGAGCTCTCTGCAGACCATGAAAAAAAAAATATTTCAAAATCGAAACCGCCTTCTGAAGAGAAATCTAAAGTGAGTGCTGTTTGCAAGAAAGTTGATCACGAAAAAAAGGTAGACGGGAAGTCGGAAACTAAGCCCGGCAACGTTAAAGTAGAAGCGAAAGAGGCCAAGAAAATGGGCAAGCACAAGAAGGACAAGAAGGTGAAATCCGAAAAGGCCGATGAATTAACTGATAGTAAGAAAACAAAATCAGTACCTTCCGTAACAAGCAAAGATGAGGCAGAAATTCAAAAACAGGACGAAGTCATGAAAAATACTGAGAAACAGACCGCCGAAACCGCTGAAACCTCTAAAGCACCAGAGAAAGAAAAGCAAGCCACGAAATCAACGAAAAAAGATTCATCGAAAGTCGACGAGACTCGCTCGGTATGTGGCGTGACTGCTGAAGCAAAAAAACATTCATTTCTAAAGAAAAAGAAGAAAATGAAGCATGGTGTTGATAAAGATCCAAGTTCTGTCAAATCTCTGTCTGCTGGAGAGGGGAAAACTGTAGAAAAGGCGTCTAATAAAGGGAAGGAAGAAGGCCAAGCAAAAGAAAGTGATAAAGTGGAAAAGACTGTGCAAAAACCAGAAAAGTCCATAAAAATTAAACCCCAGGGTAAAGGTAAGCTGATAGATTCAAAAAAGAAAACTGCTAACCCGTCTAACGCGGGTATGAAGCGGCACGATACAACAAAGAACTCTGGTGAAACTCTGGAATCTAAGAAAACTAGTTTGAGTTCTGGTAAAGCAGTAGCGAAGCATGACAATATAAAAAAATCTAAGAAACACAAAGATTTAAAACCGTCACAGTCTTTGCCTTCCACATCAAAAGAAAAAATCAAGGATCTGAAACAACAACCATCATCGAGTAAGAAAAGCGATAGTCAAGATAAGACAAACAAATCGTCTGCTGCTGCCGGACCAGGCCAGCACACTCGATACTCCTTGATCTATGATTCATCCTCCGATGATAACAGTGAAGCTAGCCTCCATCCTCCGCCCACCAAAAAATTTGCGGTCGATGTGGATTCTTGTGATGATGAAGATGAGAATAATTACCAGTCCCAAAAGGATACGGTGGAAGAAGTTCGGGACACAGCTGAGCAGAAGCAATCTAATTGGCCAGACCTGGATGAAGTTAATGCCGGACCTCGTCGACTCAACTCCAGTTCGTCGATCTCTTCTTCTTCATCCTCATCGATGTCTGATTCTGCTGGACCACCACCCGTTTTTTCTTCTTCTCTCTTAGTAACGGAAACAATTAAGAACGAAACCATTCTTCCTCCAGATTATGTAGATTACGATTATGACTCTCCTCCTGCCCTCCCACCGCCCGTCTCTAAATCCCAATCTGAGGATCCTTTTCAAAAGAAACATAGCACAGTGAAAAAGAAATTAAAAACCTCTTCTAGCGCATCTCAAAAAGATATGGCCAGAAGTAAAAAGTTCTTTAAGCCGCCAATTCGCCGAATAATCATGAGTTCATCCAGCGAATCTTCAGACGATGAATTTGAAACATCAGATAGCAGTGACAACACTACTTCCCTAGAACCAGTTCTACCATGCAGCAACAAATGGCAGAAGGAAATAGTTCATAAGCCGAAGCAGAAAGATCTCTTCGGTGCTGAAAACGATCTTTCGTCAGATGAAGAAGAACTGGAAAAGGCATCCAACGTTACGGCACCTAGCAAAGCAGGGAAATCTGTTTCAGAGCCGAAAAAGTTTCCAAAAGTTGAAAGCAAATCGCTGGAGAGCGGCGGTAAACCTGCGAAAAAGGTTCATCAGTCATCGTTAAAAACAGAAGAAAGAGCCAAACAAGATTCGAAACCTAAATCCGAAATCAAGATTCACAAGCAGAAGTTGAAATCAAAGTTAGTCAGCACGGAAAAAACTCTCCCCCGTTCTACAGATGCAGATCCGAGCGTTAAGAAAAATGTGAAGCATTCTGAAAAGGTTGTCGAAAAAGAGAAAAAGAGGATGCATTCTTCGAGTTCGGTCGAAGATAAATCAAAGCTCCAGAAAGTAGTGAAAGAATCCAAGGACAAAGTCAAGTCAGAATCCCTAATTCAAGAAGAGGCTCGAGTCAAAGAGGTTAAACCAGAAAGGCAGGAGACTCAAGTCACCTTAAAAAAAGAGCATAAACACAAAGAGAAGGAGGCTTCCAGTAATCTGATCACATCATCTTCTTCCACAAGTTCGAAGACTACCTTCTCTGATCAAATTGGTACGAAAGAAGTCTTAAAGTTGACTTCTGGAAAACATGGCGAACTGAAGAAAGCCAAGGTGAAGGAACGTACAACCACAGAACAACCAGGAAGGGAATCAAAACCTAAAGAAAAATCAAGCTCAGATGGCAAGCATCCCATTTCCTCCAAGCAAAATATTCACAAATCGAAAAAGAAAAAGGATAAGTCGGACAAAAAAGAGGAAAAGAGAGTGATCAATAAGGATCCTCCGGCAGCGGCCGTCAAAAGTTCTCCTGTGAAAGATTCCGCAAGAAAATTGAAAGAAAAGCATTCTCAGGAGGCCCTGAAGGCTCTTACTCATAGTCTCTTCAGCAGCGACAGCGATGAGGATCAAAACGATAGGGATTCGGTCCCGGTGGAACGTAAGCCAGGTGATGAGAATCTAACAAAAAAGAGCCAGGCCGATTCTGTTGCTTCCCCGCAAGAAAACATTGAAAAATTGACGAGCGTTGCTGCAATATTCTCGGGCAGCAGCTCAAACTTGAGTGAAAAGTGTAATCCTAAAGAATCCGTGAACAATCCTACTACGTCCAAGCATGTGAAAGCGAAACATCAAAGTCGACACAAGCATCATTCCTCTTCCAAAGCAAGACATCTCTTGTCGAATGCGAAGAAAGAAAGTAAACATCAAGGTAGTGCTGAAAACTTCCTCCCTGCTAGTACAACTGATGACAGCGATACGGAGCAAAGACAGGTGTTGCAGTCAGCTATTCCATCCCTAGATCAAGACGGAGATTTTCAAAGCATGAACGATGCAGACAGAGACGAACAAGGTGGGCTGCAGATAGTCGAAGACGAAATGTCGCCAGTAGCAGATATCTTTGGGGAAGATCGAGGGTGTGAAAACGAGACAGATCACAAGCCTCAACCTGATCATGTCATGGAAGATGAGGAAATTGACAAAGATGACCCGATTGAGCCGGAACCCGCTGTTGATCCACCTCGAGAGAAGCATCCAGTTCCTCCGAAACATAAATTGAAATCAGCCAAATCCAAACTGAAAACTAAACGAAAATTGGAAAAAGAGGATTCTACTGGAAAAACTAAAGTCCAGAAAGATAAATCATCCGAAGGAAGCATCTCTCATCCTATAAAGAAAGAGTCAGAGTTTTTTCCGTCGAAACATCGCACCAATTTCGATAAGATAAGTCGAATGAAATCTTTTTCCCATGAAAGGGACGAGGAAGCTGTGCGCTCCATCGTCGGCATGATGGATGAAAACTCAGATGCTGATTCCTATTTTTCGGATGTGAAGCCAGAAGTAGACGTCTCGCTGAAATCTTCTGTTATGTCTATGTCTACTCCTGAAAAAGATCAGTCCTCTGGAGAGGTATCTAATGAACGTTCCTCCACCTGTGAAGTCAGTTTGTCCAGCTCAGTTGAAGTTAAGGATGAACTATCCCAGGAAGAGGCTGACCGTATAGCGGCCGAACTGAATGAACTTGCGGCTGCAGTCAGCTCCATTGAAGGTCTGCTCGGAGACTTCCCTGAAGAGAAGTCCCCTACTTTGGGATCAACACCACACTCGACAACCACCTTCATTAAACAAGAAGAGCAACAACAAGATGTTGTTCCGCAAGAAGAACAGCAGTCTGAATTGTCAGATGACATGAACACAGTGTCTCAGGAAGACATTGATAGAGGATCTTCAGAGGCCGCCTTAGCAGCAACCGCTCTTCTGATGGAATCTGGAGACGATATGGATGACTCGTTCATCGGGTTCAAAGGAAGCAAAGGTTCCGTAGCTTTCCGTGGAGAACAGGATGAGGAAGTAACTGAAGAGAAATCAAATCTTTCATCTTCAACTGCTAATTTTGAAATGGCCGTCGATCAGGGAGAAGGAAAGACAGAGTTGGTGAAGGAAATTTCTCTGAAACATACAGAAAAAGTTCCTAGTGCTTCTGCTCAACAACAGCAAAGCATCCATAATGTCGAAGCACCTTCAATACCGAAGGCTGAGAGTCAGGTTACAACAAAACTGACTTCACCTCCAGCCATTTCAGCAGTATCGACTCCTTCTCGAAAAAGACCGAGGCAATCCACAGGAGCATCGTCTTCCGGAAGATCTTCGAGTCATGACAGCAAGTCAGATCGATCGTACTCTGACACAAGCGCCAGTGAATCGGAATATCCGCATGAGGTATCCTATTCTTTTAATTATGAATACACTCGGTTGACAATAATTTTTAAAAAGTATTATATAGGATAGGAATGAAGTGAAAATGGAACTGCTGTCTTAATTTTCATTTCGATATTTTGTTTTGTTTCTTGTATTCTCAATAATGTTTTTTTATATTCATTATATATATTATCATACATTTAATTAAGCCATGTTGATTTCAAAGGCCATAAGCAATCGTAGGAAAGGCGTGAAGCAACGTAAAGTTGATGCCGATGAAGAACCGTTATCTTCCGTTCAGTCCCAGCCTAAAGACTCGTACGATTTCGATTCCGACCTCAAAGCTCCCAGTTTGAGTCTACCTGCGCCGGAAGTCAGCCATCCAGTAGGTGTTTTCGAACAGTAGCAATCTTATGTAACATGAAATGTGATATTCATCAGCTTGTGTTGCTATCATTTGCTGTTACCTTGAATCCTAAAGTCCTGAATCATAGTACTGACATTTTATCTGTATTCAGGTCGTCCTGTTATATAATATCTAATTGTATTATATTTTTATCATTTGCAGTTCGTTGCTACAAGTGCAGTGCATACATCGCCTTTGCATCAAATTTCCACAGCTCTTTCTATCGAGTCCGCCAGCATAGGCCATGCTCGTGAGTATATCGAAAGCTTTTTTTAATATCATATTCGTTTTTAGCTGAATATTCAGGATAAAAGCCTTCGATGTATATCAAGCGGTTTGTTCTTTATGTTGTAGATGCAGCGTCTCGGCCAACGCCACAAGTAACAGTTCAGAGTCAAGACGTCACAAGTATTTCAACCCTCAAGCAATTACCACAAACTCCGGTGACCAAACAGAACAGAAAGACGAGCAGGGATTCAGACACTCTGTGTCCAGTACCTACCTCGACAAACCGAAGATCCTCATCCTCATCATCGTCAACACATTCGCCTTCACGTGGGTCTCATCTCTCTCAACTAACATCCCCCTCCAGTAACGCCGCATCACTGATGCAACCTCCCGCCACCATGCATGAAACAACTTTTCAAAGCACAGCGATCATACAACCAAGGCCGTTTGTGTCTCAGATCCATTCCCCACAGCCATCCAACATACACAACCAAGAAGCACGTTCCCAAATCACTCTGTCTTCATCCCTTCCTCATCAGATTCCATTATATTCAAACCCGTATCCGGTTACCGCCAGTGAAGGTGCCATGCCCAACATGGTAATTCCTTCGCATCCCCAGAAAACCCCACCACACTCTTATGTGGATATACCCAGACACCCATACACTCCCGTGCAAGCAGGCCACTCCCTTGCACAGAGGTCAATGGTCCTTTCCCCCGCTCAACAAAGGGTGCCGTATCCCGTGCATGTTCCTCATACCTTCGCGACCAAGATTCCTTCGTCGCAGAGCGTGTTGAATGCCAACTCTAATGTGGCAACTAGCATGCCGGTGTTTCATTCCAACGCTATCTCTTATCCGAGTAGTGTAGGACTAACAAAAACTGCGGGTAACAACGCTATGGTGATAACTGCAAATTCAATGCCTTCCTCTAACATGCTTCCTTTTCCTCCTACTACCTCTTTAACACACTCGCGTCCACATCAGTTTTCTTTCACTCAGTCGCAAACAGGTATGACATCCTCATCATCTGCATCCTGCTTGAAGTTCAGTCTCACATTTTCCGTTACTTTTTGAGGTTCCAAGCTCATTTGAGATTTATTTTTAGGTATCCAGCCACAGTTAAGAATGCTTTCAGCCGGCGTCCCACATCACATTGGGGTGCCGACTTATCCCCACAATCAGCCCACGCAGAGTCAGAATCAGCCCAATTTGAGCGTCCAGCAACCCCCGGGTCATCTCAATGCAACCAACCTTCCGCGACCAAGTTTCGGCCAGCCTCGTGTACCGGCATCTCATGCGGTCTATGGACAACCACTCCATCATATATATCAAGTTTCAAATTTACAAAATCAGGTATTTTATCTCATTCTTCTGATTTGCTTTCATATTTTTATTTGTTTTTTACTCAACTAAAATGCGATGTTGTTATTCTAGCCGACCATTCAATCGCATCCCGGTCATCCGAGTTATGTGATGCATTCTCCGAATACACGTCCTCCTTTGGAAGCTCCGCAGACGTCACCAGGCATTGCGCAAGGTAATTGTTGCAGTAGATTTCTCTGTGATCAGAGAATGAGTCAGGAATAGGCAGTATCCATCATTCATTATGATGAAATAGTATGTGGGGTAAATAGTAATGACCTAGCTCTTGAGTTGTCATTACAAAGTAATTTAAATATAAGATACAAACCAGATACAATGTTTTTGCACTTTGCCAAACAGTAGGTGTATGCAACCAACAGATAACAGATAACTTGCAGTATCCTTCATTCATTATATGGAGTGAATGAGTGATTTAAGAGGCACATGGGTAGACAAACAAGGATTCTTGTGCAGTAATTAAGCTCGAATGCATATTGCCATCCCTAATGGTAGTGCTATCTTGATCAACTTTCTAAATTTTCTGGGAACCATTTCTCATACTCATATTGTTTTTCTTTGCCTTTCAGGTCCTCCTTTAACTCCGCAGCACATAAAACAAAAGCAGAATATCCAGAGGACCCCATCAAATCCTTATCTCCATCAACAAGTAAGTTCAGTCGAATGAGCGAGCACTACCCCTGGATCTTGGTTATCTTATGTAACTAATGTGCCCCAGCAACTTTTAAATAAAGCATGCGTACATAGGGCTGATACTGATACTCATATTCAATCTGTTATATGATTCATTAAAATTCTGTGACCGTATAAGGTAGATACCAATGTGTTCCATTTTAATTCAGGCTCCAACAACCGTTCCGCAAACTCCTACTTCAAAGACATCAGTTCCACTCCAAACCGAGCCGCAACATGTTCACAATCCTGATATGGTAAGATTTTTTATCATTTATGATATTTCTTCAATTCTATATATCAATACGGTTTTAGTTGTATATTTTTCTTCCATTTCTAGAAGAAAAACGAGAGAGAAGCACAAGTTCCTCCAATAAGCCCCCACATCCATAAATCGACCCCAACACAACTCTCACCACAAGCAGGAATCAGAAAAATGGATCAGCCCCGTATCCCTTCCATGCCCAGACCGGTGTTACCTACACAGCCGATGTACCACCCATTATATTTTCCTCCGGGTACTTTTTTTTACTCTTTTAACATGAAAACTAAAAATTACTTGAATGTTTGAATCACTTTAACTTTTGTTCTTTGAAAGGCATGATACAAAATGTACCCGGACAAGAAAGACCTTTTGCTCCATATCCTCATCCTCCAAGCATTCACGGCCTTCCCCCTGGCATGCAGTTCCAGCACCATCCACTGACCACAGCCGCCTTGACACCACAGTTTCAAGCCGGGATGCCCCACGGGCTCGTCATTCGTCCCACCCAACTGCAGATGCCCCCTGCACTGGGTGGAGAAAAGGAAGTCGCGCAAGGCACTCGTACGCCCATAAAACGAGAACAAAAAAACCCTAACCCAAACAACAGAGCGACACCAAACGCATCACCACACTTGCAACAGCATGTGGAACCAATGTCACAGCCATCCGGTATCGTACAAATGCATTCACAGGCTATGCAGGCTCATCAAGTGTACTTGAGACCACCTAGCATATCCCCTGGAGCAGCGTTTCGCCCTCCACACGTAGACAGAGTCATCCATTCCCAGCCTGACATATCGCAGGAAGACATGGTTGAACAACACTTTAGGAAATCTGGTATGCAGTTTATTTTTAATACCATTATTCATATTTCTTCATTTTGTAATGTACTCACGATTCATGTTACCTCATTCAGGCTTTCCAAATTCTCCAAGACCACTAACTCCGGTGGCTACATTAACTGTCCCATCGGCAGCAAGTACTGTTCCACAAACAAAGACAAGTCACCATGGTAAGTGAGTTTATTTCATAATGAGCCAAGGGTACTATGTCCATTCACTAAAAGTAGGGCATTTCATAATTAAAAGTGGTGGAATGCCTGCACATGATCTATATCATTAAAAATATAATAACTTTTCAAGGTATCCATCAAACGCAAGACGGACACCCACAACACAGAGCCGCCATATCACCACGAGCTCCGAGAACTCAGACCGAGCAGGAGTTATCTGGACCTATCTCTCATCCCAGCAGCTACCCGATCACATCCCTTCCTCAGACACAGCCTGGCCTTCATCCGTTCGCGTCCGGTTACCCGGGAATGCTTCCCGGGGTTGGGGTTTCGAGGTTCGAACCAGACATGCAAATGTGGCCGAGGATGAACACTTTTCGACCCCCGTCCGCTTCGCTTCTCGTTACCCAGCAGCCCAGCACACAGATGTCACCTCGCTATCCCTCTCATTCCACTACGACCCCAACTCATACTCATTCCACTACGCCTCCGACACATGCACCCGATTCTACACCAGCCGCTCGAGACTCTTCTACCATATCTGCAGCAGTGCCTGTTTCAGATGCGCACAATCCTGTCATGGATTTGTTCCAAGTATGTTAATTTCGTACGACTTTCCACTTGCATACCTTTTTCCTAACGGTTTAGCTTATAATTTTTTTTTTTGCAGCGTTATCCAGTTATCTGGCAAGGCTTGTTGGCGCTTAAGAATGATTCTGCGGCGGTACAAACTCACTACATATGCGGAGACATTAGATTGGCACACGCCTGTTTGCCTAAAACAGATTTGCAAAGCGGGTCAGACAATGAAAATAATCTTGCCGTATTACGAATAGTACAAAGAATGAGGCTCGAACCAACGCAGCTCGAAGGTGTAGACAAGAAAATGATGGTATGTACGCCTTTGTTTGACAAAACCATACTGATGATAGTATATCATTGTAAGCGGGATATTTTGTTGTATATAAATGCCGAAATTTGTTATATAAGTATTTCAGGTTTGAACATACCAAAATTTCCTGTAAATTAGCCCTGGGTAATGATTCGAAGAATTGGGTATACGGAAGGCTTTATTTACAAATGAACACTCATGGGTTCATAAAGGAGAAATAGCCCGAACAGAAACTGGACACCATATATTATATTTTTCAGAAGTAGCAGGCAGAACTACATTGAAATAGTCACTAACATATCCATTGGGGTTCCACCATATTAAAATATTTGTATACTGTCTTCAACAGCGCGAAGCATGGATTTTGGAAGATCAAACTTCTGAATTATATTAAAAAGGTTGTTTATGAATTGTTTTATCCTCTGATATTGAAATTTCTTAGGCCGAGTCAGATTTCTGTCTCCTGCTTGCCCTTCCGTGTGGCAGAGATGAAACAGATGTGATTAGGCAACAGAGTGCACTCAAGCAAGGATTCATAGACTATCTTACCCAGAAGCAAGCAGCTGGCATCGTTAATATACAAAATCCGCAAACTCAGGGACAAGTGCAGGTGTGTTTTTACTGTTACCTATCTCCTAAACCCCCTAAAAAATATCACGATTAACATGATTTTTTGTGCTTTATAGTACGTGCTCCATGTTTTTCCGCCTTGCGAATTCACAACGGCTCACTTGCATCAGAGGGCCCGGGACCTTCTTTCGAACATAAACGACATTCAGCATCTCATGATTGTGATAGCAAGTCTTTAAATATGCTTATTTAAATTTAAACCTTTTCGTTTTCGTTTCTTACCACGAGTCAATTCTTTTTATACATACATTTGAGAGCGTCGCCTTTTTGGTGCTCTCTATTTTTGTCCCTGTTGTCATGACGAATTATCCATGGGACCGGAAAGGTTGAATGAACTTATTTATTTTTATTCTTTTTTCACTGTACCGTTGTTACTGTTCTTGTACATAATATTTGGATGATGATGTTTTTTCCTTTCATTCTCTTTGATATGTACTTATTAAGATGCTTTAATAGGTATGATGGTATGTCAGCTATTACTAGATGACTGCATTTTGATTATGAAGGAATAAAATAGTGAATTATGGGTTGACAGCTGTGTCCAAATCTCTTTCATACAATCGTCGCAGTAGAATGAAGACCACTACTCTCACAAACAAACCTACCAGTGATCATTGAAGTCAATTTTTTTTATTACAATTTCAAATGATTTGGATGAAGATTGCTCAAGTAATTTTCCATTATTAATCATTTGTACTCGTAAATGGGATTAATGAATTAGTAGTTCATATAAGACATCAGTGGGGTCTGACAATACTGAGTTTTGGATCGCCTATATCCAAATCGGTTCTTGATGGATACAGCACTTTCAACTTTCCGTGAGAGTCCAGTATCTGTACTTGCTGAACCAACAAAAACGGTTTCTCGTTTGTGTCTTTTGTTACTTCTTCGTCGCTGGAATCGGAATAAAAATCTTGTTCCTGCAAATGGTTAATAACAGAAGATGGATCCTGACTGTACTCTTCAAGAGTAAAAAAAATTAAGCTCTTATACCCTTTGTGAGTAAATTCCTTTGTCGAGCATTTCAGAAATTAGCTTGTCCATAACCATTTTACATATGCTCAGTTTTTCAGATCCGGTCACCTGTACATGAAGATAGCAATGCTTAGAATGTGCTCCGGATCAATAACCATTCGGCGAAGTGATGGTATTATTTACCTCAACTAGGATGTCCTTGGTTTTGCTAGATATTTTCGATATTTCGCTATTAGTCAAAGGTGGGAGGGAGATGACAGCATCATCAGACTCTCTCTTCAAGTAAGCAAACTTTTCATGTCTCTCCAACAATGATAGATATCTTAAAAGTATTGGTTTCATGAACAGGACTTTGAAATAACTACAGGCCTAACGGAGAAATTGTACACATACTTGTATATCCCAGAAACTTGACTCCTCTTATTGTCTTTTTTCATGGTCTCTGCTTCCTGTTTTAGCTTTTTGTACAACTCGATACCGCTCACCTGTTCGTGATGGCCGAGCGGCTGAATCTAATTCACAGGGTATAGATGAAATTTTTTATCATTACATTGAACACATTACACATACATTGAAAGTATCTGGCTCTTTTGCATCATAAATAACCGCCGAGTTTTTCAACGACTCCAGATCGTGAGTAGCAATAGTAGCTAAGGTTCTTTTTCCGCAAACTTCGTCATGTATCTTTGTCTGTAAATAGAATTTTCATGCGGGGTATGAAATGTTAAACAATGCGAATGCTGAATAACAATTTAAATTAGTTACTTGTAATGCAATAAATTTTTTAAAACTCTCTTCTGTGGTCAGATCGAGTCTTCTCAGGATACAACAGACGATGTAGGGCCGAACATCTTTGACTTCATCGGTCACGACAATTTTGAGAGTGGAATTAACATCTGTAAGTGCACTAACAATTTTAATACATTGTACTGTATGATGCACTTACATCTACTGAAAAGCATTTTGTGACCTGCATCTGGTGCTTCTTTTAAGTCATCCATCTTCAGCACTTTTACTATATATTTTATTAATTCCTCTTCGACTTCTGGTTTTGTCTTTTTCCCCTTTTTCTTTTTTCCACCCGTTTTGGATGCGTCTCCCTCTTCTTTCCTGTTAGTACAAGAAGAATGACTCGATCAGTCTAAAGATATGTAAGTATTCAATGAAAGATGCAATGTTGTTGTCATAGTAATACAACAAACAGTGGAACATATGCATTACAAATATACTGTAGTGGAAACTGGGTGTTGCAGTATGTGTACGTAACATTTATTTATGCCAATCCTGATAACTGGCAGCTGGAGTGCCTAATTACTCTGTAAGGCAGTTAATTGAAACCCACCAGTGCTTTATATATACACTCTGCTCTATATACTCAGTATCCAGAGGTTATTAAAGACTTATATTTTATGCTATAATGTGTCATAAAATAAAGAAGGATACTGGGCTAAGTAATTTATTGGATAAAATCTTTAATTTCCCACTTCCTCATATTTAAAGGATTCCCTCTTAATACGATCAATTGATCTCTATATTTACCTTGGAGGTCGGCCTTTAGTTCTTATGTAGTCCATGATGGCTTTCTGCTTGCTGTTACTTTGCTCTATAAGCTTTTTCAGCCGACCATCTTTCAGAGGATTGCCTTTGTAATTAGCCTGTTTCAGTTTATTGCACGAGGCTATGGACTGGGGCAATTCTAAAATTTTGTTTTCAGAAAGATCAAGAATTTTCAATGCTTCGAGATTTTCGAAGCCATCGTCTACGTATTCTATTACATTGTGAGAAGCTGTTAACTCCGTAATGTGATTGGGTTGAATCTCGAAGAGCACTTTGGGAACGAGTTTGAAAGCATTGTTAGAAATGTTCAGACTTGACAAACGTGACAACGAACTGAAAGACTGGGGAAATTCTGAAAGCTTGTTGTTGTTGATATTCAAAGATTGCAGATTCGTCAATTCTCCGAAACGATCAGGCAAAACGTCAATTTGATTATAAGAAAGATCAAGGACCTTTAAATGAGCCAGGGTACAGAACGACCGTGGCAAAGACTGTATTTTATTTGTGCTCAAAATGAGGTTTGCCAAGGAGGATAAAGAGGATATTTTCTCCGACAATTCTTCAATGTCGCAACTCGAAATCTCTAGAAAATTAAGGAGCTCAAGGTCGAACAAGGCGTTTGGAAGCTTTCCACTCAAATCGTGTACCCTAGTACGGATGTCAGGAGATCCTTTAATGGTAAGTTCCCTCCGTCTTTCTTCCAAACTCTGTGCTATTTCGGGCCAGTCGTCCATTTCTGATATATGGTCAGGAATTTAACTTATACGGAAATGTGCATACAGCAAAGTCGATTGAAGGAATATGCAGTACTGTAGTTATAGACGTCGCTGCCGCTGTTCAGTGTTTGCCATTCATAAAAAACGTGTGGTACGAGTTCAAAGGTCGTAGGAATTTCACGCCTACCAGTCAGTAAGTCGAAGGACTCTTCACCACCGCCACGTTCCACCAATCAGATTTATTTTTCCGGAAAATCGCTGGTCTAATGCTGTTGGGTGTGATCAGGCATTCTCCTATCAGACGTTTATTACTTTCCTCCTTTCAAAAATTAACGCCTTCAATTCGAGCCATGTCGTACAGCACAGAAATACGCGGATGTCCTAACACGTTGGGTTTTCGTCAGTATTTCAAAAATGAGCAAGGAGATTACATTTCGCCCTTCCACGACATTCCGTGGACAACTAGCGAAAGTCCTCGTATCTATAACATGGTTGTTGAGGTACCCAGGTTTACTAATGCCAAAATGGAGATAGCCACCAAGTCACCTCTCAATCCCATAAAGCAAGACGTGAAGAAAGGAAAATTGAGGTACGTGGCTAACGTATTCCCCTACAAAGGATACATTTGGAATTACGGCGCCATACCACAAACGTGGGAGAACCCTGGCCACAAGGACTCGAACACCGGTCAAATGGGTGACAACGATCCGATAGATGTGTGTGAGATCGGATCGAAGATATGCAAAGAAGGAGATGTCATCCAAGTAAAGGTGATCGCTGTACTTGCCATGATTGACGAGGGCGAGACCGACTGGAAGGTGATTGCCATCGATGTCACTGATGAAAACGCAGATAAAATCAACACTATAGAGGATATAGAAAAGGAAAAGCCGGGGTATTTGGATGCCACTCGTAATTGGTTCCGGACGTATAAGATCCCGGACGGTAAGCCCGCGAACGCTTTTGCTTTTGATGGAGAATACAAAGACAAGAAATTCGCTGAAGATATCATCAATGAAACCCATACATTTTGGAATGATTTGATATCCGGCTCCGCGACAAGTGATCTGGCGATTATGAATACGAAGGTGGCAGGTAGCACAGGAATAGTGTCTGGTGTAGACGCCAAAGGAATAGTCGACACAGAGCCTGTTGAAGGTCCTGCAGCTGAGGTTAATGATGATAAAACCCAGAGGTGGTGCTATATACCCAAACTATAATCAAATCTAATTTATATAATAATTAGTTGCGTGTAGGAAAATCAATATCAGCAAGATGGTGCAGCCTTTTGTTGTTAAATGATCGCTATTGTTTATTTAATAATTTCGTTAATTCAAAAAGTTCAGTAATTCTTATTCGTACTCTTATTGTAGAAAACTATATACCACAATAACACTTTCAATCATTGATCGTTATTATTCATTTCAAAGAAATTTTCTAATTACAGTACTGCCTAAGTACCTGGCTCCATAAAATAATCTAGGGTAAAAGAATTCTCTCAAAATTTTAATTTCTAATTCCTAAACCAACCACACTGTAGTGTCAGTATTGGAGTACAGTATGTACTTGTTCTTTATAGTTATGTGTTGGTCAGTGTTATTAGTCCTAGTTGATGGTGAATTAAACATCTATTATATTAGCTTTTGGAGGATATAATTTCAATGGTCAATGTTTTCAGTTATATCGTGTGGTAGATGTATTATTAACAATCAATGATATTAGTGTTTTTGTGGCATTTGTTCTTGTCCCTATTATTTTCCTAAGTGACTCGGTACTACCTATATCCTAAGTTGGAATTTTGTATCATCAGATTTAAAAATATTATTACTGTATAATACCCCCCCCAACCCAGGCAGCTAAGCTCGATAATTAACGGTAAATATCGGGAGCTGTTCTTGCACATATTACTCTGGTTTTGAAAATCTTGCAAATATGGAAACAAAATTCACTCCCATTTTTGGTTTTATTTCAACATTGGAAAATGTGAAGGCCCATGCTGTTTAAATCTAGTAATAATTAGCCCACTCAAGACAGACGAGACAGTCTTAACTCAAAATTTTATTTGAATTTAATGAACCATGCGGATTCCTACTTGCCTTGCCTCTGAAGTATTGATACTCTAGTGATATTATATTCACCTAGACACAAGTGATTATTAATATTTAACTGGTTTAAAAAGTTTTGTCAATATCCAAGCATATTTAAACATCCCTAACGTGTCCAATGATAGAATCTTAGTATGATTTTTTATGTTTACAATCCTCACGTATTTTTTCCACTAATTTTGTAAGGTCGAAGAATTATGCTAAGCAAATTTTTTTTCAAATTTTGAAACCAATACCAAAGGGTAAGTGCTAAATCATTTCTTGTATTCGCTAATAGAAAGCATCATTCTAACGAAACCGATTTCTTTTCATTAATATCGATGTGTAGACCTTTCTCCTCCGGCTTTTCTTCTTCCTGATATCCGAGCCCTTTGGCTCTGTTTCCCTCCCGCATTTTCTGTAGTTTGAATTCGAGTGCATTGTTATATTGTTCTTCGAGCTTCGTGGCAAACTCTTCGGTTTGAGTCGCATTCAATGCCATGGAGGAAAATTGTTTTTTCTCTACACTCTGTCTGTTACCCCACAGCTTGTTCCTGTTGTCAGATTTACCCCACAGCTTGTTCCTGGTGGCGGGTTTACAAACCCCCGAAAGTTTACCCACTACGTCCCGATTGCCCGTACAGGACGGGGCCACGGTACCCGAATTATTTTTCGACTTCATTCCACCGAGAAGCCGAACAAATTTCTCTTGCTTCGATGAATCTGAAAGCTTGGCTGTTGTCCACTGACCGAGTTTGCTGTTTGTTGAAGATGGATTCTAGGAAAAGGAGATGTTATCGGGTCAAGGGTTAAGCAGGAAATGATTTCATTAACTTCTAGAATGGGCATTAGCACAGTCCAAGTACAGTAGTATTACTATTTTTTTTGTTCCAGGAAAATGGAATAAGAGACTTACTGATTCTGACGAAGGTTGATCTATGTCATCTGAGAATAATAACAAGAAGTTACACAGCAAAGAAATTGAGGAATTGTCGCTATGTGAAGGACAAATTTAATAAATGTGAAAGTTTCACCTCTGCATTTTGAATCTATGCTTGCTGATGTTGTGGTTCTATTTAGATTGTTTTCGGGCCCTACCATGTCCCTTTTACTTTTTTTCTTTCGTTTAGTTGGCTCGTTATCAGTTTTCTCTTTATCAGAATTCTCAAGTCCGCCTTGTTGTTGGCCAACGAATTTCGTATATTTCATCTTCCTACATTTCTTCTCACTTTTCAGTTTCTCGCTGGATTTTTCATCCATATTACTTTATTAAAGAGAGGGCGTGTCTTTCTTTCCGATTGCACGCTGTAGGAGCTTCCTTCCGAAGTTCAGCAGAATGAAAAAAACAGATGTATTTACCAGCTGCAATAAATATTTTAAAAGGATTGTAAAAACGTATAACTTGCAGATACCCAATATAATTCTAACCGCCAAATATTTTCATTTTGACGTTTTATTTTCATTAAAACCATATTCTTGTATATATAACCATTAAAATATAAAAATGGGGTAAATTATAATCTAAATTCGTTGATTTCAAATATTGTTTCTGATGTTTATCGCTAAGAAGTAAGAATTAGAATGTTAAAATTTGGCGGAATCTTTAAAGTTGTGCACTCCAGAGTTTATACGTTAATTTCGATAAGTGTGCAGCACTTTTACATCAGCATGAGTTAGTTTGTATCCAGTGTCAGAGTAATACAGCTTGATTAAATAGGCCACCAGCCTCGTTTTTGTACTGTGTACTGTTTATAAACAGAGTAAATTAGTATTGTTTGGATATTAGTGAGATATTTCCTTAGTTTATTGCATTTTGCTGCACATGTACAAAACCTATTCATGCATAGCACAAATATAATTCGTGATTGATTAACCCCTTACTCCCAAGTACCTGAAATAACGAAATCACTGCGGCTTGCCGCATTTAGTATTAACCAGTTTTTGGGTGGGGATAAGGTGATCTGCAAACGCCACCCTTATGTAATAATTTCAATCTACAGAGTACTTCAGGTGTTTAGTAGAACAGTGCTTGAAAGTGCCGTCACCGTTTGCGCCAGTCCGAAAATATACTAAAACCACTAGAGAGGAACTATGCCATAATTATATTGATAGTGCATTTGCCTACCTGCGCTACGTAAATAATATACAGGGCGTCCATAAAGCACTACGTGTTACGTGGTGTACAGTATTTGAAACTATGTCGGATATGCCGACTCAAGAAATTACATGATTAAGTATTTCACGCCCGTCACGTATAGAATTGTATCGAATATGATGAAAATGTGTATTAAATGTGGTTAAAGAAAAGTTCATTTTTTTCACATTTCGTGAGAAATTCCACTGATCTCATTGCTTATAATATTTTTTTCAAATTGAACTACTTAGACGTGCTGTGGAATATATTACCAGAGTTTATCCTTTTTTACAGATTACGTATTATTATTAAGTGGTTTATTGTTATGAGGATATTAGTATCAAGTATTGTATCTGCACCATGAGCTGAAGCATGTAGCTTGTAAGGGAGTGCTGTCCAGTATCAAGAATAAATGTGTTTCTAGAATATTCCAACTGCAAAATTTCCCAAACTGGAATACTACGCTTGATATTGGTGAGTAGATTTTATTTCTTGCTAAATTACACATAACATTATGTTTCTCAAAAAGTTTTGTAATGCTGTAGAGTGTAGAATTACGATGAAATGTTTTTTCTTACCGACATATTCTTAGTTCGACAAAGTTTTACTAGATTTCTTACTGGTCCGCATTTGTAACGATAAGTATTCTTACATACCTGTATGCAAGAAAGCGGTTTAACGCTCAGATTAAGGAAAATCGCGGGGTTAAGGCTAATATCGTATTCAAGAAGTTAAACCGGATTCAAGAAACGCGAAAATTTGAACTCTGGTTAAATATTTGGTATTCAAGAAAGCTTTTCTAGGACATTTAACAAGCTAGTCAAAATGCCGTGATAATGCAATGCGACGTTAGCATTGTAAACAGAAAATTGTTGGACTATTAATATAATGTTAAAAGAATGTGGTAGTTAGGTAGAAGACGTTTTATCATTTATATCGCATTGAGTTCAGCGTACATAGATGATAATAATAATACTATTATCTTGAGTGAGTGAGTTCCATGGCTGATTTGAGCCGTAAAATCGATATGTTTTAGATTCATCGAGAAACTGATTTCATGTCACTTTTACCGCCACCGTTAACCGCCAGATGGCGGTCAAGACTAAAGAAAAGAAAATATTACGTAACTACCAATCTAAGAAAGTGTTAAGCTAAGACTCAAGTAAAACTTTAAACTAAGGAGTAAAGTAAATAGTAAAGTAGCAGACTGTCTTCTCAAATCTTTGAGGCTTAAAGTTTATATTCAATCATTGTTGAACTGTTCTACCGGCGTCAAGAACTGACTATCGGTTCTGACCATTCCTGGTATTATCTCGCGTATATATGGGCAAGAGTGAACAGTAAGCTCCGATATAAACGAGGATTCTGCATAATCGTCTTCATCGATTACGATAATATCTTGACCGGAATAGACGTTACTGGCATAAGTACCAATATTATTGCTGTTGTTGCTAAAATGCGGAAAAGCAGATTGCATATCGGCCCTGCTGAAGTAGTAATGCCTCGCCGGCATCGGCGCGTGTGACATTCCTGGCATTCCGGGCATTCCGCTCTCTTGCATTAGAACTTGCTGTTGATTTTCCCGACTGCGTTTTCGATACCATATACCCAGCAGCATAGATACTACCAACAGCACTAGAATGATTATCAGAATTGCCAGTAGTGGACCTTTAAAAAAAATTCTTTTATTCCACGAAGGTTCGATGTTGCTTATATTTCAGTAGTATATTCTTACTAGCTGCTTCAGCCGTTCTAACTTTCCCAGCTGAATTCGTGCCATAGATTTCTTGCTCTAAAAAAAGATTAGGAAACGCGCTTATGTTAAAAAAATAAGTTAGTTGACTGTAGAAAAGTATCGATGTCAGATTTGATGCCTATCAAGTTTTATTTACAGCGATTGTGATCCTTAATGATATTATATTATATTATATTCTCTATTTCTAAGAGTATGGATAATATAAAAATTTACATTTTGAAACTCCCATATGTATGTACTTAAATATCCATATATAAAGAACTATCTTGCTCACTTGGCAAGGCCAGCTACTTGCACCTCCCTATCTACAAATTCGATTTGAGGACATGCAGTGCATATTTGGTCGACCGGGATTCCACTTCATTGTTTTTATTACATAAAAAATCGTCTAAGGTCAGTAAACTTCGACCGGGATGACTGGGTGGCATAATGGTAATACTGGCACTATATATATATTATTCTGTCCAAAGTTCTATAACCTGAAAGCGTTGTCGATTCGCAGCCATGGGCTGTAGTCGTAGTATTCTTCAAAGCATCTATCTGCAAATGAATTTGTTCCCAGTGAGGTTATGTCTAATCTGTTCAGACCTAGATTGTTTACTCACCTGGCAGAAATATGAGTTGGCTTTACCGCAATCAGATAACGACCAGATCGCAACAGGTTTGCCTTCGTCTATGAATGTTTTCAAGGAAACGCATCTTCGTTTAGGTTTACGCTTCCACTTCAACTCGTCTTTGCTTTCCCAGTCTTGATAGGAAGTATCATTCAACCACCCGTCATTGCAGTTTGTCCAGCGAAATTTATTGCGAAAAACTCTAAAATCGCAAGGACAATCAAGTAGATAAATGGAGTATGGTTACATTATGCGTTTGGTTCTTTAATTTACGAGGTATTCTTGAAGCCATTGTAACAAATTGCATTGACTAAAATGGAACACTCTTCAAAAATACCTCCGTCAAATGCAATGGTGTAAGAGCGAATCAAATTTTAATAATAACGCTGTTTATCCATTGCATAAAACTCGTGTCTAACCATACCTGTCACTCAACCCGATCCAGAATCTTTTCTCCTCCTTGGTATTTTCCGTCCTGCTCAAATTCGTATGTACTGCTGCTAGAGTAGTGAGATAATCCTGTGTTGACTTATCCTTGATGGTCACCAGCACTCCTGCTAGACTACGACAGTACTTGTTTGCCCTCCAGTAAATATCTTTCCTATAAAAGTAATCTTGCGTTACTTCACACTAAACTATATATCATAGCTGAGACATGGTGGACCTAACCCGCGTATGCATATGGAATGTGAAAGCGTTGTATACTGGTATCTTACGAAGATCTTGATCAATATCATTTCTTTACGTTGTTCAAATCTTAAATAGATACCTAATACAGTAATAGTCTCTGAAGGGCAATCACACACGTTCGCCATTTCTTATCAATAATTATTATCTAGGATATTTAATGAAGCATCATCAAAATTGTAATTATTTAATATTAAAAGATACCTTCTGATAAATAATATGAAAATATTTGGAATTACTTACTTTTCAACTAGACGGTAGCAAAACGAAGAATTCTCGCGGAGGGTGTAGTTGACCGGACATAAGTACCGACTAGTCGTACATGTTAACGAAACCGGTAATACCGAACATGCAATAAGTAGTCGCAGACCGATTAACCTAGTCTTTTTCATCGTCCACCACATTAGGAAATTTATGCTGGATACAAACTTGTCTAACTACTTATTTTGCGAATGTACCGAGAAAAAAAATTATTGTCTTTCGAGCAGTCGAAATATGAGTGGATACTTGCATAGAGATAGATAGATGTACAGCATACTTCCATAAAACCTTAGAAATAAGAACTATAGTAATAAATAATTCAATACGCTGTTTTAATACGTGGGAGATGAGTGAGACCGGGCTAATTTTTGTGACAAGGTATGCACTCATGATCGTGTGTTCACAGGTCCATAAATAAATACTGGAATTTTTTCGGAAAGAACTTCCTAGATAACCTTTTTTTTGGGTAGTTGGCAAACAGTCTTTGCAAACTCTGAAGAATATGTTTCCTTAGCTCTATTGGCATATATACAGTCTTGTATATAATACAGCAGAATTTTGAGTTCATATATGTCCCGTTTACCTTTTTCGAGTTGACTACCTTTTCTGGATATTCCACAGTTATTCTGAACTTTTTTGAAAACTAGGCTGTTCTTTCAGTAGCATGGGGTCTATGTTTATGGCAGGCTCAACCTTTCAACTATGCAGATGATAAACCGCAAGTGCACCATACATGTTTGAGTAGTATTTAGTGTGTAAAGGATTCATGCATAATTAATGCATAAAACGGGTTTTGAGGGAAACAATATGGGTATGTCTTTTGAGTCATGTTCGTAGCCTGTCAGTCATAAAAACCTCAGTACCTGCGAATACAGCTATCGTGCCTAACTTCGATTTTACGTTCCAATAACTCAATTTCACGCCAATACAGTATGGTCGCTGCCTTCACTAATTTGATTGGTGTTTGAAATTTAATATTACTCAATTCATGATGCAAGAATAGTTTGAATACCTATGGCCGTATTTCGGAAATATTTGTAGGTTTGCAAAAGTTCAAAACAACGTTATATATGGCGGATAGCGGGGATTTGTGTTCTTGGGCCTAATTATGGTCTGCAAATATGATGTCGTGTTATAATAATTGCTGTGATTTCATAGTTGGTCCATAGGATTTGGTGGCGATGCTTGTGGAAATGTTTACCTGTATTCAGTATCGATAAAAATAGTGCACAATATTTGTTTGCATGCAGTTATTGGAAAATTCAGCATATTGTATCAAACCGAACATACAAATCCGATGTTGCCAGCAGATATCCAACAAATTTTTACTCTGTGTTCTTTTTCACCTGATGTAATAGTATACGTATTAGCTGTGAATTGCTTGAAAGATTGACAAATTTCAAAGGGGTATACTAATTGTTTACTAATCACCAATTTCACAGCTAGTTCTCACAGCCGGTCCGGTGTTCGCGTAGCTCTTAAAAAAATGTTGCAAATCACGAAGCAATAAATCGCAATATTCACGGGAACCTGTTTGAGGAAACCGAAACCGATCGGTTGTTAAAAGATATCCATTATCTTTACTGTCGTTTTTAGATCGTTCCAGCTTCTTTTAATTAATATCCCATCATCTGTTTTTAATATGGCGGCGGTATCAAACGTACTTGGTTTATTTCATTGCACCCAGGGGATTGACCGTTAATTGCCGGCTTGGACGTTGACTCACTCGGCGACGTGCAGTAATATATTGCCTTCAAAGAATTTTAAAAGCATTCGGCATTGTTGTATGTATATTTGTCACTGTTGTTGAGCTTTTATTGTGTAATTTTGGTGAAATTAACGACGCGTTTGTGGCCGATATTTCGATTACTCTCATTGGCTTACTGTTTCCATAGCAACGCAAGCAAACTGACGAACGCCTAAAGACGTGCTAGCGTTGACTGACTTATATGTTAATAATCAACGGCGAACGAATTATGAGGTCTGCGGCTTGCGCGTATTAGTTGGAATATTACGGTTATCGGTGAAAATCTCTTACTGAAGTAATAAAGATAGTAATTAAGCAATTATACCGCGTTGAGCTATGTGTATTCAGCTTGAAGAATCGTAGTTCATACGCTATTGTCAATCATCCAATTGGAACTTTTAAAAGGTATCCCTTCAGCAATGTTATTTCACTGTCGTTCGCTGACAACCTTTTCGGCCAATATGTTTGTCATTCCAGTCTAATTACCCTAAAATAAATTTGCTTAGGAACCAAACTCCGTTGAGGGCAACTGTTTAAACTTAATACACTGCCTAGCTTATCAGTTCATGTGACTTACAAATTAATGCATTTCTCTTCACCACCTAATCATGCACTTGACTCAACTAATCAGAGAAAGAAAACTGTTTACTCTCTACTTCTATTATTGGATAATCGAAATGGATTTGTTTGTGTTTGTTTCATTTTACTGAAGGGCTCATATAGAAAATAGGTTGTTTTGGTTCTGTAAAAAGGCACTAGAGGGAAAGAAAATTTGTAAAAGAAGAATCACAGTTACATATCACAGTAGAAAATTCGTACAAAGCAAAAAGATTGAAAATATTAGAATATCAAAATTTAAACGTAAATGATACAACATGTTAGAAAACTTTAAAAAATTTGGCTATTTGACTTAGGAAATCGCTAGTTTCGTATTAGTTGCGCTGTCAAGCAGCAAGCCCGTGCGCTCTATAATTCAGTCTTCTCAAATTGTCGTCCGAAAGGAACTAATTCAGCTATAAGTAAAACATAGCATTCTTAGAGCGCAGCGACCCATGGGCGCCAGATGAAGGAATCAGTTTCCTCATTAATCTGATAAGAGTTGGATTGGAACTCAAGCGACGAATCATGACTGTTACTCGGCGACCACAAATCGCCGCTTCGAGTAGATGACATGTTTGTAGTCAGCGTACTGGATGAATTTGACATAGCAGATGGTGAATAGACTCGGGATTCGCATTCGTTTCCCGAAGCGAATGATTTTGATTTCTGAACCAGATTGCAACTGTAAAAGTCAGGTCTAAACCCGTGGAAAGCTGGGTTCGTAGGAAGTACGTTTTGTTCTTCGAAAGGAAGGTCTCTGCAGGGCGATTTTGATGAAGCGGAAGATATAGGAGATACCGGTATAGGAGAGTATTTTCCAACGTAGTTTGACACAGGTGTTTTGTTGTAGACATTTGAAGGTAATGTCGGTGGCACAATAGGGAATCTGTTATTGACGGGATACTCCATTGGATATCTGCTAGCAACATCCAGTTGTAAAATACTTTTCATTGTCTGAGTCGGAAATCGTACGTGTTCTTGTTTGACCATTGTGGGAGAATGATTCATGTGGATTTGGTCTTTGATAGTATTCCTTTGCCTCATTTCTCCGGAGTTTCCCCCAGGTTGACAAAATAGTGCACAATCTAGAAAGGTGAAAAATGTTTGAGTTCTTTGGCAGTTCTAGTATGATTACTCCCATCTACCTCTATTGTATAGTAACTGTACAGATATTCTTACCTGGAGATTGTTTAACCGGCTTAATTGTTCTCAAATAACGAACTGTCATCTCTAGTATATCAGCTTTCTCAAGTTTGTTTGGACGTGACTGAAAAAGATAAGCATACAGTTTGATGAATATCATGATCATACTAAGTAAAAATAGAAAATAACAATTAAAAAATCAATTTCTTTTACTTTATTTTCAAAGGTTAGTATTCTCTATTGAGTATGGTATTAATTACAACCTTGGAGACAATCGGTAATGTATCAATTAGTGGATAGAATACTGTTAATAGGTATATAGGTTGATCGTTACCTCTTCATTAACAGCACGTAAGACTATGTTTTTCAGTTCATCCAAGCAACGATTTATTCTTTCACGGCGTTTCTTTTCCATGATCGGTTTGTTCGTCTAAAAAATAAATTTTCGCATCATTATATTGTCGAATCAGAGAAATCAAAACTGAAAAAAGACAATATTTAAGGATTCTCAGTTAGCCTGCGTCTATTGATTCATCGAACCACAGTATTGAATTATCTTTCTACGAAAGAAATTCTACATAGAAAGTATATTTATAGTATTTTACTGCACATTATACATAGTTATCAATAGTTACTGTAAAAATTCTCAATGCTTACCTTACGACGAATTTCTGCGCTTGTCATTCTTCGCTCAGCCGGCATCACGATTATATGTTTCCTGTCACTTTCAAAATTACTATTTGAGCAGAAGTTGGCAGTACAGGCGAATAATCCGATTTTTGTTCAAGACTTTATGATTCGAACTGTGATTCTCAGGTCAATAGTTAGTTTTGCTGATGATAACCAATACTTTATGAAGTCTGACTGCACGTCAGTAAGTTATAAGAGGGACAATATTATTCTTTTTCTTTTTTCTTTCTCTACTCTTCTCCTTTTTCGCAACTAGTTGTAATTTGTTTGCAGGAGGGGAGAGGGGGGCTATTAAGTGATATCAGATAGTGCCAACAGAGAGATAATTTATACAACTTATCTCTCATTTGAAGTAAGACGTATAATTACGATTTAAATACTTCGGAGCTGGTTTCGCGCGCGATTTTAATACACACGACGATCGTCGTTATTTGTTCTCACGACACCGAGTCAGTCGTCAACCGGTATATTGTAATGAATGATTAACTTCTACTGTTACCAAGTGTTGTTATCTTGACAGTTCAACGTTTTTATTGCATAACAAATCATCCCGAACATTTCAAAAATACATTTCAGGAATCCAACTTACGGTAGGGTGCTGATGAAGTTTTATTTATTGAATTTCACATTATTATGACACAGAACCACAGCACAGACGAGGGTCATAATTATGAAATATAACTTCAAAGGTCATTTGAAAATGACTTTCCATTTTTCTCTCGCAACATCGTAGTTATGTTATAACTGTCTTTTGTGTTAACGCAAACGCTATCAGTCCATCAAAACGCCATTGAAATTCCATTCAGAGGTTAGTTTAATTAGTCTTGGCTTAAACTTGTGTAACAGTCGCCTTGCTCGCAATTTCGTTGACGATAAGTGAACTAATGTTGCTTATAGCAATTAACGTTTCAGCTTGCACCCATTGTTCTTTGGTTAGCATACAGGCCTAAACAATAGCAAGTGATATAACGCTAGTTAAAAAGATATCGTAGCAATTGGTTAACTCGTAATTACATGGCGACCGACGCTCTGTTGTTTGGCGGCGTGCTTCAACATATTGTACTTGACGTGGTTTGAACTGTAACTGTCTTTTGTGAACAATAACAATTGTGTTACGAAGGAGCGTTTATGATAACGAGGGCAAGTGTAAACCATTGCGGTTACCGATATTCAGTTAAGACAACAGAAATATTTTTTTCTGTGTATCTACCTTACCGTCTTTCATGTACCGAAGCACTATTGGCTGTCGGCGTTCTTGTTCGTTGTATACCCATACATATTTGAAAGATAGTAGCTTTTCATATTTCTTTATTCATATATACTCTATACGTGGCATATTTTAATAATTAATCAATAAATGCTAATATGTTTGGTATGTCAGTAAATACATAAATCATGTGTTCGAGAATTGAAATATCATTACATGTTGGGTGGTGATTCCATTAGATGATTAGACCTTTACTACTCGGTAGCTTTCCATATTATCATGGCCTCATATATATTGAAACAATATCTACTAAGATAAAGATACTGCCCAAGTCGTTCGTGTATATCCTGGTCGTTAAGCGAGGAGTTCGTCTACCGAACAATTTGCAACGAGGTCGTTGAGTGAGAAGTACCTGTACCATATTTAACAAACAGGTGAGATTCAATAGTTCTCGGTGATTCATGTTTGTCTAGACTGGGAGTATTATGAGTTTTGGCGCCCAAATAGTTGCCGATTGTTTGTGTAGCGATCATATATCGTTGTCGCGAGCTGTCTGGAGCGTTAAATGCATTTATATGGAATACGGATACGTCGTGAGTACGCGTGTCCCGTTCGAAAATACTGCGTAGCAAAAATTAACCATAATGCAATGCAAATCTTTAGCTGAAATATCATTTGGTAATTGAAGTCTGAGCCACTAAACTATGTTAAACCCTCCTTCTTCGTGGTGTGTATAAGGTCTGTCCGTATTGTTTTACATAAATTTGCATTTAGGCAAACTGAACTAATATAAACAAAATATGCAAACAAAAGTAGCATTGTTAAAGAAAACAGATCCCGCAGTAGATTAAGCAAATATTAATCAGTGTACGTGTTTGGATGTGAATCCAGCAGATTGCTGTCGAAAGTGAAGTAGCGTAAATTTAAATTACAAATTGCTTGACACCTAGGGGGCTTGACCTTAAATTTAACAAAATAAAATAGAAACAAAATGGACGACAAACAAAAACTGCAATTTCTCCTGAAAAAAGTCGATTATATATTCGAAAATATTATTCGCATACTTTTGATGAATTTACAATTACTTTTTAGTTTTGGTTCCGTGACAATGTGGAAATATTAGGAAAGGTTTCCTTATACCATATATACATTTTCATCGTCTCTTTAAGTCGGGTTTTTGGTTGAAGTTTTCAAGTATTGGAGCAATACATATGGCGACAAACATTAACATTAATCCTCAAGAAGTTTATTGTTCCGATTGGATATTATGTTTACTTCAAGTTTCCTAATCTTCTCGAAATAAGGTTGTCAATTGTCATTCAAGCGAACTACGTTTAAAACTACATCGGAATAAGAGGAAATCCTTTTGTTAATTTTACAAGAAGGTTTTACGTTTTTCGTATAATACCTATCGTGATGTTGATTGGCGGCGCCATATCAATTGTGTACTTACTGTTGGGAAATATATATGAGTACTTTCGACATGTTTTCTATTAATTAATCGCCTGTATGATAATAGTTCCATTTCAAGTGGTATTACGTAAAATTACTAGTAAATCTAATCGTTCCGATTACACTTTTTAACATTGTATAATAGAGATAATACATTCTTAGGTTTAAATGACAGAGTATTAATTTAATTTTTGAATTTCTTGAAAAATTTTGAATAACATGTTGAATGTATACTCATAGCATCGAATGATATTATTCCGGGAAGTGAATCAGCTATTGTACTCTATCAATTATTATTTTAATATGGTAAATACCAATTCAAGATACAGTATATCGAATTTTAAGAAGTATGATGATGGTAATTCTAGTTAATTCAGGAGGTAAATTTGACTATATATTCTTGATTTCAATACTAGTGGAAAGCCTTGCTAACAGCCACACCCTGAGGGATCGAGAAATGGTAGATTCAGATTCATTCCTGACAAAAGGGAATATGCTCGAATTTTAGAATTTCTCCTGCGTTTGGAATAGTTTCGGTTGTGATGGACGTGTAACATCTTAGTAGAACTGTATACTTTGTTTAAACTTGGTTGCGTGTATAATAAGGTAATTTGAACCTCAGTAAACCTATCGGCAAACATCGACGTGATGGAATGTGAACAAGGTTATTTTGATAGCTGATTAAAACCTTCTTTAAAACATTCACCTGTGTTTGCCAAGCCTTTAAAATCGATTCAATAAATTCATGTCTGTGCTCGCTAGATTCCACAAATAAGATATTCCAATTAATACTTTTTGAAATGAGTTGTATTTAGTAAATTTACGGGTAAATTGGGATAAAAGAAAAAATAGAATTCTTTGTTTTGTTTATTTACTCTGTAGATACTATTTGTGTTTATATGTGTACTATAATGTGGTATTATTTTCATACGAAAGACAGCTGATTTATTTCATTGATTATTTAGCTAGAAAATGTTTTAATATTTTCTTCGAAGCCTTCGAACCGTATAGTGTTTTCTTCGAGTCCTATTGTAGTGCTATTCACATCGAATAACGCTGGTAAAAACCGCGCTAATCGAGGGGGGCCTTCAACTGCGAACGCGGATAATGGTCGTAAACGTTTCAATTTTGTTGCAGTTTTCTAACCTCGGTCGTGAGTGCCTCAAATTGAAAAGAACGTTTTCGAGGTAATGACTATTTCCTTTTCTACTACAATCGTGTTAACGAAACATTTGATAGAACAATGGAAGAAGATCGAAATGTCGCCTTTCTGTCTAGATTGTTCCGAGCGCCACCCCGAATATAATGTAAATAAACGATTGGCGACGTAGATGCATTGCGTAAACATCGTGCGTAATTACTTTGTTTACCGGACTCATTTTCAATCCAAACCTCAAGTCGTTATTTAGAATAATTAATACGGCGCCTAGATACACACTAATCCCTTCCTATTCATTCAATTACTTGTAGCATGAGACTAAAAATGAGATATTATCATCTGCCATGCGAACAAAACTGCATCTAAATTAATATTCCTAGTCTACCCAGATTTCTAACTCGGCTATGAACACTATAGCATAGAATCCAATGGTGAGAAAGTGTGAGAGCAATTTAATTCGCTAAGATTGTTTGCGATGGATAATTAAATTCTTCTTGAAATAATGGGAATGAATTCAAATTTGAACAAACTATCAGATAATGCCTGTGACGCATGCGAGATTCGCTTTGCGTTATAACTTGTTACGGAACTACCTAATTCAGGTATACAAAGATTTTTTCAAGAAATCAAACTAGCATCTTTCTGAGAATCTGAGACTGTCTTGTACTTTCCCACTAGTAAAAGATTTTTAAGCTAAGTGAGCGAGAAACTAGCTCATTTTCTCACTATTGTATAAGTACAGTCAATCTGCCCGTATTTTTTACCTTTGACAACTTTTTCATAAAAGGTCTGAATCTCGAATCCCGATTAGGGTTTATATTTGGCTTCCACAGAACAGCTCGACATGTAAATAAGTTTCAATTGGATTTTGGAACCAGATTTTCTGTTTCTTCCGGTGTCGCTTCTTTTTCCACGTCAGTTCTATTGTATTTTGGTTCGATAAGTAGAATTAGTATCAGTGCCAAGCAGTTTAACGGTGTCAGCAAAGAAACTGCCCAATTTTCATCAGATATTTCCGCAACCCATCTGTAAAAAGCCACGCAACCGAACCCCGCAATATTATAGAACGAGTAAAACAATGAACTGGTAACAGTTTTGTCCATTGGATAAGTTATTTCCACCATAAGATCCGAAAGAGTAGTGTACGAAACATAATGAAATGCTAGTGCCGAAGGATAGGCAATGAACAGCGAAGTCATGTTAAGGAATTTGTGTCCGAAGTAAATCCAGATGCAGCAAATTATAAGTGCTGTGTGACCTGATGATCGAAAATTTAGATGGTCATGGTTAGGCTATACGGTAGTAAGGCATTATACTCACTTATAATAAGAGTAAGCTTGAAATTCTTGAACATGTCCAACAACTTTCCTGCGATGACAGCAACTACTCCCCCAGTAGCGTATGTCACAGTAATGAGCCAGCCCGATGTGGTGANTCGAAAATTTAGATGATTATAAATTTGCGATGTAACCAAGGTAATGGTTAACAAATGTACTTTATTACAATAGGCTGGGTATAGAATATTTTCTAGTGAGGTTGCTTTATTTTTTAAAGGGCTTGTGCACATGTTTATGAAATCGGATAGTTTTACAAAACATGAAGCTTTTCCAAAAAAAGAAAATAACCGAATTTACATACCAATCATTAATAAATAATTTATAAGTTATTATGTGCACGAAAATCAATGACTGCTAACTATTTCTAAGGCTGTTCATGGTTAGGCTATACGGTAGTAAGGCATTATACTCACTTATAATAAGAGTAAGCTTGAAATTCTTGAACATGTCCAACAACTTTCCTGCGATGACAGCAACTACTCCCCCAGTAGCGTATGTCACAGTAATGAGCCAGCCCGATGTGGTGACGTTAACGCTGCTTGATTCAGCTAAAAACGATGGAACTAAAACCAAGAACGTGTAAAACGAAGATTTTAATCCAACGATGAGTAATATCAGCAAGAACTGACTGTCCGTCAGTAGGAATTTTATATCCCGAAGACGAGAGGGTACCGCCTCTTTTAATTCATTATTTCCTGGTGTAACTTCCGTTATGCGTCGGAAATTTTGTTGAGCTGCACTTGGCGGAGTTGGCGGATGGTCTTTGCAGTAGATCAGAACAATTATGAGTAGTATGAATGTGATAAATGCTCCGGGGCCGTAAACCATAATAAATTTAGCTCGCTCTTTGTCGTAATTATTCGATGTTACTGTTGACTGCGTGTAATTCACATATTGTTCAGGTAGACGTGAGTTTTCTAGTAGGTATGGGAGAACTCTCCCACTAACTACTTCTCCCAGAGCACTAGCAAAAAGTAAGATTCCGAAAGCAGTCGCTAGTTCTCTATCTGGGAACCAATTCGCAGCCAGTATGATAGGTAAAATGTAGAGAATAGCTGCAGGTAGGCCCATTAATACTCTCCCTACTAGAACAACCCAGAAGAGTTCCCTAAAAAGAGTAAATGACATTCAAGACTTTAAAAAGTATTTAGTTCAGTATACTAATACGGCCTGTTATTGGGATTTAATATCAATACCCTGATAAGAATCCAAGTGTCGTCAGAGTTGTTCCAGCAAAGGCGAAGAATCCTTGAAGAAGCATGAGTTTTCGAAGACCAAGGTAGCTCCCTATGAAAATATATATGCATATGATCTTTATGTATATATAAGCCAGCTGGGTAACCATCAGTACATAAAATCTTCTTGCCTAAAATACCACACAGAAGTAAAGCAGGCGAAGCCAGCAGATCGTCCATAACAACCACCGCGTCGATTGCGCTCGGATGCACTCGAAAATAATCAGCCGCAAAGTTGTTTTTGTAACAGAAATAGATTTTTTGCCAAGTAGTTTCTGGTGAATTTACTGAAACATGCAACGGATAAGAACAACCATCGCTTCCAGTATGTTTTATATTCCATGACTCCACTTCATATAATATACTAGTTGCTAAAGTACCAATATATAATATTATTTTCCTGATGTAGACCTCGTGAAGTCAGAATGTAGTTTCTATCTACCTTTACTTCTTTCACAGCGTTAAAATATTTTACTGGATTGCGCCATGTGCCAACTATATTACCGACACAATACAATAGTAGTATATTGTGTAGCTCAGTAATACAGACGAAATTATGAATAGGCGGAAACACATTGATATGTGAGAATGAGTTGCACAATTTTTTGATTGTTATTTAATTCGAGCAAGCTATTCACCCGTATTCCTTTCAGGTCTAACGGATTGCGCTCAAGGTAGTAGAAGTAGAAGTAGTTGCTGGTGAATTTACTGAAACATGCAACGGATAAAAACAACCATCGCCTCCAGTACGTTTCATATTCCATGACTCCATTTCATATAATTTACTAGTTGCTAGAGTACCAATATACTGTATTATTTAAATCTCGTTTACTTAGCTTGTAATTTCTGTACAGCTTACTCATATTAAAAACCTTTCAACAGCTTCCACACATTAAAAACCTTTCAATCACAACTTTAAAGTGTTACTCAGCTTCCAACCGGAATCAAACGTCATAGATCTTATGCAAACAAAACCATATAACAGGATGCAATCAATTGATCAAATCAGCCAAAATAAACTGACATGACTGACGTAAAAACCGATCGGCAAATAATATTTTGTGTTTTTGAAAGATTGTTTTTTGGATTAGTACTGTTTAGGGCTATGGATGGGGTTTAGATTTGATGAAAAAAATAGTTGGGATTATATATATTTTTCCAGTTTAGCCACGTATACGCTGAACTCAAAATAACGATATGCATGGACCCAGTGATGGGATTCAACTGTTTTTTCACCGGTTATCGCAAACTAGTTCACATAACTAGTGTAGATCGTTTATAGTTAATGTATTTCATCGATTAAGTGCATCCTGTTTTATTTTCACGTGGCAAGTGGCGTATTCCCTCACTGTTGATACGAAGATCTAATTGGAACATGAATCAAAATGTATAGGTCTGCTTAAAAGGTTTTTAATGTGCTACAAGCTGTACAGGAACTACAATCTGACTACACGAGGTCTACACCAGGGAAATAATATAGTATATCGGTAAATCTGGCAATTAGTATAATATATATAGTGTAGTCATGGAATGTAAAGTGTACTGGAAGCGATGGCTGTTGCTAGCTATTGCATGTTTCGGTAAATTTACAAGAAACTACTTGGCAAAATCTATTTCTGGTACTAACAAGTTTGCGGCTGATTATTTTCGAGTGAATCCGAGCGCAATCGACATTCTTTCTATTGTTGACAATCTGCTGGCTTCGCCTGCCTTACTTCTGTTTGGGATTTTAGGCAAGAAATTTTTAAGTACGGATAGTTTCTGAAATTGTCAGCGTTACCTTTCATATATATATATATATCTTCATAGGGAGCTACCTAGGTCTTCGCAACATTATGCTTCTTCAAGGATTCTTCGCCTTTGCTGGAACAACTCTGACGACACTTGGATTCTTATCGAGGTAATGATATCAAATCCCAATAACAGGTCGTATGAATATACTGAACTAAATATTTTTATAGTCGTAAATGCCATTTACTCTTTTTAGAGAACTCTACTGGATTGTTCTAGTGGGAAGAGTATTTATGGGCCTACCCGAAGCCATTCTCTACATTTTACCTATCATACTGGCTGCGAATTGGTTCCCAGATAGAGAACTAGCGACTGTTTTTGGAATCCAACTTTTCTTTAATGCTCTGGGAGGAATAGCTAGTGGAATAGTGCTCCCATACATGCTGGAAAACTTACGTCTACCGGAGCAATATGTGAATTCCACACAGTCAACAGTAATATCGAATATTTACGACGACGAGCGTGTTAAATTTACCATGGCCTACGGCCCAATCGCAGTTCTCGCGTTCGTTCTGCTACTCCTTACTCTGATTTACTGCAAGGACCATCCGCCAACTCCGCCTAGTGCAGCCCAACAAAATATCCGTAACATAACGGAAGTTACACCTGGAACGAATGCATTAAGGGAGGCGGTACTTTCTCGTTTTCAGGATATAAAATTCCTACTGACGGATAGTCAATTCTTGCTGATATTACTCGTGGCTGGGATAAAATCTTCGTTTTTCGTGTACACAGTTTTAGTTCCATCGTTTTTGGCCGAAAAAAGTAGCGTTAATGTAACCACAACAGGCTGGCTCATTTCAGCAGCATACGCCTCTGGTGGTATAGCTGCTATTATAGCTGGAAGGTTGCTGGACAAATTCAAGCATTTCAAGCTTACTCTCATTATAAGTAAGTATCGTTCCTCACTATCATACTACCGTATAGTGAATAACCTAACCAAGAACAGCTTTCGAAATAGTTCGTAGTCATTTATTTCGTGTACATGAGAACTCGTAATGATTGATATGTAAATTCGGTTATTTTCTTAGTTTTCGTTTTTGAAAAGCTTTATGTTGTAAAAAATATCCGATTATATATTATCATGTGAACAAGCCCCATAGGAATAAAGCTCCCTTACTAGAAAAAAATTGTTTCCCCAGGCCATTGAAATAAAGTACATTTGTTAACCATTACTTCAGCTACGTTGCGAACTTCTTATTATTTAAATTTTCCATCGTAGGTCACACCGGATTATTAATTTGCAGCATCTGGATTTACTTCGGACTGAAATTCCTCAACATAACTTCGCTGTTCTTCGCCTATCCTTTTGCACTAGCACTTATTTATATCGGGTTCACTGCTCTTTCGGATCTTATGGTGGAAATAACTTATCCAACGGACAAAACTGTTAGCAGTTCAGTGTTTTACTCGTTTTATAATATTTCGAGTTTTGCTTGCGTGTATTTTTGCAGATGGGTTGAAGAAATATCTGATAAAAATTGGGCCGTTTTTGTTCTGATACCGCTAAACTGCTTGGCACTGATACTAATTCTACTTATTAAACCAAAATACAGAAGAACTGAGATGGAGAGAGAAGCGCTACTGGAAGAGTCAGGAAATCTGGTTCAAAAATTCAATTGAAATTTAATTATGTTTCGAACTGTACAGTGGAATTCAAATATATACAATATCCTGGTAGATCAAAGTCCTATAAAAGAACTTTAATTCAATATCAAGACAGGGCGTGTCAAGGGTAAAAAAATGCGCGTAAATTTACCCTAAAAAGTGACGTGGGAGACTGAAGCGTCCATCTGCCCCTAGACCACTGTGGCTCTTGATGGCTCTGTGGTCATGTATCCGATGTTGCCATGCCTGAAATTACATCCACGGAATTCATTCATTAAAGGCTTGCAATGGCAAGGCCGTCCTACTTGTTGACAATATAATAATTAGATATCTAGCTATCTACAGCCGTCCACTATATTGCGGATTTTCGAAGATCCATAGTACGTATTACTACATAATTGCTATTACGCGAACTAATCAGGTTTAGCTTGCTCGAATTAAATAACAATCAAAAAATTGTGCAATTCATTCTCACATATCAATGTATTTCCGCCTATTCACAATTTCGTCTGTATTACTGAGCTACACAATATACTACTATTGTATTGTGTCGGTAATATAGTTGTGGCACAATCCACTAAAATATTTTAACGCTGTGAAAGAAGTAGAGGTAGATAGCATTCACACAGTTATCTCGTATCTCGATAGTCGCAGCAGAAGTTTATTAGTAACTCAGATCTTCGACCTCCTTTTAATGTGCTACAAGCTGTACAGAAACTACTATCTGACTGCACGAGGTCTACATCAGGAAAATAATATAGTATATTGGTACTCTAGCAACTAGTATATTATATGAAGTGGAGTCATGGAATATAAAACGTACTGGGTGCGATGGCTGTTGCTAGCTATTTCTTGTTTTGATGAATTTACAAGAAACTACTTGGCGAAATCTATATCTGTTACTAACAAGTTTGCGGCTGATTATTTTCGAGTGAATCCGAGCGCAATCGACGATCTGGTTGTTATGGACAATCTGCTGGCTTCACCTGCTTTACTCCTGTGTGGTATTTTAGGCAAGAAGATTTTAAGTACTGGTGTATACTCAGCTGGCTTATATATACATAAAGACCATATACATATATATTTTCATAGGGAGCTACCTTGGTCTTCGAAAACTCATGCTTCTCCATGGATTCTTCGCCTTTGCTGGAACAACTCTGACGACGCTTGGATTCTTATCGAGGTAATGATATCAAATCCCAATAACAGGTCGTATGAGTATACTGAACTAAATATTTTTATAGTCGTAAATGCCATTTACTCTTTTTAGAGAACTCTACTGGATTGTTCTAGTAGGAAGAGTATTAATGGGCCTACCTGGGGCCATTCTCTACGTTTTACCTATCATACTGGCTGCAAATTGGTTCCCAGATAGAGAACTAGCGACTGTTTTTGGAATCCAACTTTTCTTTCTTTCCCTTGGAGGAATAGCTAGTGGAATAGTGCTCCCATACATGCTAGAAAACTTACTTCTACCAGAGCAATATGTGAATTCCACACAGTCAACAGTAATATCGAATATTTACGACGACGAGCGTGTTAAATTTACCATGGCCTACGGCCCAACCGCAGTTATCGCGTTCGTTCTGCTCCTTCTTACTCTGATTTACTGCAAGGACCATCCGCCAACTCCGCCAAGTGCAGCCCAACAAAATATCCGTAACATAACGGAAGTTACACCTGGAACGAATGCATTAAGAGAGGCGGTACTTTCTCGTTTTCAGGATATTAAATTCCTACTAACAGATAGTCAGTTCTTGCTGATATTACTCGTGGCTGGAATAAAATCTTCGTTTTTCGTGTACGCAGTTTTAGTTCCATCGTTTTTGGTCAAAGAAAATGTTAATGTCGTCACAACGGGCTGGCTCATTTCTGTGACATACGCCGTTAGTGGTATAGCTGCTATTATAGCTGGAAGGTTGCTAGACATATTCAAGTGTCCCAAGCTTACTCTTATTGTAGGTAAGTAATGTGCCCCACTATCATACTACTGTATAGTAACAACCTTCGAAATGGGTCGTTGTCATTTATTTTCGTGTAGAACTTATAAAGAATATGCATTTTTTACTAATGATTGGTATGTAAATTCGGCTCTTCTCTTAGTTTTCGTTTTAGAAAAAGCTTCATGTTGTAAAAAAGATCCGATTATATACTATCATGTGAACAAGCCTCATAGGAATAAAGCTCCCTTACTAGAAATTATATTTCAACCTCCAGCCCATTGTATTGAAGTACATTTGTTGACCATCATCTAAGTTACGTCGCGAATTTATTATTATCTAAATTTTCAATCACCAGGTCATACTGCCTTTATAATTTGCTGCATCTGGATTTACTTCGGACTGAAATTCCTCAACATGACTTCGCTGTTCATCGCCTATCCTTTGGCACAAGTCTCCATTTATGTATCGATAACTTCTCTCTCGGACCTTATGGTGGAAATAACTTATCCAATGGACAAAACTCTTACCAGTTCATTGGTTTACTCGGTCTTCAATATTGCGGCTTTCGCTTGCGTGAATTTTTGCAGATGGGTTGAAGAAATATCTGATAAAAATTGGGCCGTATTTGTCCTGATACCGCTAAACTGCTTGGCATTGATACCAATTCTACTTATCAAACCAAAATACAGAAGAACTGAGATGGAGCGAGAAGCGCTACTGGAAGAAACAGATAATCTGATCCAAAAATTCAATTAAAACTCATTTATTTTCAAACTTTACAGTGGAATTCAAATACGTATATACAATATCCGGGTAGTAGTCTTATGAAAGAAAAGAAAAAAAAGTGATGTGGGAGACTGAAGCATCTATCTGTCTCTAGAGTCTAGTCAACCGCCGCTCTTTGTGGCTCTGTGGACATGTATCTGATGTTGCGATGCCTGCAATTACATCATTCATTATTTATAATTATTATATGCATACAATGGCAAGGTCGGAACGGCCTACTTATACTACTACTACAATATATTAATTCGAAACTTAACTATCTATATGGAATGGTAACGCGGTACGCTATAAATGAACCTACGCAGAGAGGAAGTCAAATTTGAATTTTTTTTTTATTTGAATAGAACTATGTAATTTAAGAATCTATTCGCAATACAATTTATAGAAATTCGTAACTCGTTAGAGCAAATTCGCATGTTTCTAAATTCCCCTCTTTCCGATTTCAAAGGTTACATTTTTTCGTTCATGCACAGGAAATACCGATTATATTCTGGTGCTTCATATTGTTTTTCAATAGATGTGTTGTACTTGTTCATTTTGGTAAGGTTAAATGTCATAATGAGTATGTCAGCGGAGTCTGATCAATTTGAGAATAGTCTGAAAGTAATTAGGAAGCTGCGAAAGAAATTGCGACAAATAGAACGTTTGGAGAGCACCAAACGAGATTTAACGCCTGAAGAATCGATGAAGGTATTTAGCAGGAAGGCAATTATTTTTCACCCTTTGCAAGATAACTACAGTCCTCATTAAGAGATAATATGTTTCAGTGGAATACATTGATCTTTTATTTTCAGTTGTCTTGCAAGCATGACATAAGATCGAACCTACAATTGCTTGTGAGTGTTATAGGTGCTGCGAATATATCATTTGACTCCACTAAAACCGACGATTCTTTTGCTAATGAGGATCATGACAGTGTTGGTTTTGCAGGTGCATAAGTCGGTTGATATTAGATAGCAGTAACAGCATATATTATATATCACTGTTTATAATGTAATTTTGTATAGTGATATGAACATTAGTATTAGTCATTCATTCATAATTATTGCCATTGAACAGTGTCATTAAACATTGCAACCTTCCCATTGCATTCTGTACTTACACATTGGTTTCCCTCGTGTTTAATCATTCTGTAACCATTACATCAACATGTGCATTCTGTGTAGTAATAATGGATGAATTTCTATAGGTATGGTAGGTATGGTGGGTAATTTACAAATAGTTCAAATATTTGTTGAAGATTGATTCAGTGGAAGGCAGTACCTGAAAGAGCATACACTAGTTTCTGGAACATTACTATCATTTCTTTATTTGCTTTAAATATAATGTTTATTAGTCTGCTCCGGGAGTTCAAACTCCTCCGTTGCCCGAGTATTGCGCATTATTTATTTGGTTTCTACTGCACATACTCGCATTCTAAATTGCTTAGTAGAAGTGCCGTCCCGTCAAAAATTTGATAAAGCTAACGTATCCAGGTTCCCAAAGGGACTGTATTTCTCCACTCGTCTCATATACACTACTTTTCAGAGGTCGCGATTAAAGCCGAGTCTATTAAATCATTGAACAGCTTTCAGACCATGAACCTAGTTTGAAGTGACTATGTCCAAATTCGCCCCGTATTAACATATACAATTATATTCAGATCCAAATCCTGCTGAGACGAAAGTAGCAATCAAAGATTCCGATATATCACAGACGAACGTCCTCCAGTTAGTCCTTGAATCGCATGGATAACTTCTACATGATTTTCTCTCTGAAGCAATTGTTTTGTTTTTTAGGGTACATAGAGATGAGGAAAATAAATTTGGCATGCATTCAAGTGAAACAGAGGAAGATGAAAAGATGATTGTTGGAAAGAAACGAAAAATTTCCAAAGATGAGAAACTTGTTGATGATAAACCGAGCAGAACAAAGAAGGGTAAATTATTCACTAATGAAACCTGTTTAGGTGAGGTTAGGTTCGCTCAGCTGACCGTAACCTCACGGAAGATAACTTAACTGGGTTTAGGCGGGCACTACACTTCCTAACTAGTACCTAATGAGTGCAATATTCTTACCTATTCAATTATTGTGGTGCAGAGATTTTCCTGCAATACATTTTATCTCCTCTCCTGTGTCATATAAATCATATTTGAATGAAATCTAAAGGGAAGCATTAGTGCGGTGTATAAAATCTACTTCCACACATTACTCTAGCAGGTGTGCTGCATTTACACACTTATTGCTATGATACTGCCGAGAGCAGCGCTACTCAAAGTGTGGTACGCTAACCGGTGTCGGTACGCGAGCCATCGTCTACCGGTACGCGGATCCGTTCCAGGAAAGACTTGGAAGACTTGTTACATCACTGATGACTGGCCTTAGAATGAATAAGACATAATTTCCTAATGTTTAGTACAGATAGTCGTAAAATGCCCCTGAAATAGGACATATCTCTTATCGGTAGGCCACATCAGATAGTTTGAGAAGCACTTGCCTGAAGAAAACAAGAAAAAAAACAGCACTATGTAATATATACCTGCAAACAAACTGATAAGGTAAGGTTTATTGATCAAATTGTACTTTACGCAGCTATAAAACTGAGACCAAAGTTACGGAAAACCTGGAGAAATTCACAGTTCGAAGTAACTGCTCTCGAAGGTCACAATGACAATGTTCTCGCAGTTGATGCTGATGATGAATGGATTGTAAGTGCAAGGTTAGAATACAAAGAATTCATTAAATTTAAGTTAAAGTTAAATTAAATTTAGCAGACAATAAATATAAAATACTAGAAAGTCTGTATTTTTTATATCAGTCGTGACACATCACTGAAACTGTGGGATGTGGAAAGCTGTACTGTGATTAGAAGCATGGGAGGACATTGTGAAGCTGTCACTGCCATAGTTCTCTTGTCTGCTGATCAAAGTGATGTTCTGCGTATGTTCGATTCATATAATGTAACTACAGTTGTGCCTCGTACTCTCACGACTCTTACTTCCTATGTTCCGGACTTCCACCTTGAATTTTTAGAGATATAAATGCAAAGTGAATGCGTAGTGAAAAAATGCACTCACAACATTTAAAAATTGAAACTTTGGTAACACAAGCATGCATTTATTATGGGGATTCATAATTACTGTGTTTAGGGCATTTATGTGTTATTTTGTATAATGTGAATACAAGGCACCACTGTACTTTAATTTTAATTGAATTCGCATTATAGATATATATTCTAAAATTATTCTGAAATGCAAAACTACTTTGTTTAGGTCCGGCAATTGACCGCAGCTCAATAGAAATATTCGCAGATCTTGATGAAAAGGGGTGTGATAATGAGAAAATGGCAATAAGCGGCTCCACAGACTGTACGATTCGACTCTGGCTTCTGCCCCGTGGACTCTGCATCAAGTCTATCTATAACTATAACCCTGTTTCTGCCATTGCTTACATGGAGCTCAAGAAATTTATATTTGTTGGTATAGTGCAGTACTTTTACATGTAACCCATAGTCATAGTGTAACTTCTCAAGCAACCCGACCACATGGAAACTGAAAGTGTATTTTACCAATTGTTAACTATATACCCTTATGGTATTGGTATTATTGAGTGTATCGACAAGTGAAGATTCATTCAAAATTGGTGGACTTAACATTTGAATTGGATAGATTGAAAAAAATGTAATTGGTGCATGTCTAACATACTGAATCCATCCTGCTAAGTAATTAAGTTAATTTGCTAAGCTGAGGTTATTTTTCTGAAGCCATGATTATCTATTTTTTATCATAACTTAGGTTCTACGAGTGGAAATTTGACAGTGTATAATCTATGTACAAGTCAACAAATCTACTCATCTGCAATACATCAGGGGCAAATAACTCAGCTGAAGGTAAATTTAAAAATCATAACGTTATGATGCCATTTACTAGTCTTTACAATACCGTATTTTGAATGCAGATTTTGCAAGAGAAGCTGTATTCTTCATCTGCAGTCGGTTCCATTAAAATTTGGAATATCAACAGTGAAAAGCAGGAGAAAGAAAAAACTGAAAACTTACGATTTTGTAACCTTGAATTCGACGTCACCTCTGAAGAGTTTGGGATCACCGAGCAGTATTGTTATGACACTCATTCGCAGTTCCTTCCGGAACGTGAAATTAATTCGTTCACGATATACAAAAACTTAATTTACTTCGGAGACGACGGACCTAACATAAAAACGATCGATTTGAATTCAGGTTGGGAACCTGAACTCTGCAAATAAAATTTGAATTGTTGTGAATGTTTACATTCTGCTTTTAGACAAAGTATGCAAGATACGAAATCAAAAGCTTAATGTCCCCGGAATCACCGATAGCGTAACTGTCACGGACGAGTTGCTTCTTTCAACGAGCTACAATCTGGATACCGGTATTGGATCGATAAATGGCAAGTTTTTCTCAGATAACGTATACGAACTCGAATATCCAATACATACATGGGTTGAATATCTTACCTATACTCCATGCTGGGGATCGGAAGACATTAATATTTTCAGGCTTGAAATATTCGACTCCAACTCCTCAATTTATGATACCTCCAACTCTGACATCTCCGAATATATTTACAATAATTATATAGCACATTATAAAATATAATAATAGTGCGGATATAAAGGCTTTAAAAAATTGCTCCGACTTCACTGCCCAGGTATTCCCCAGAGCAGTGATTAAACTGAATTGCTGTGTCGTGAAATTATGTATGTTTAAAAAGTGTGTCACCAACTGAAAAAGTTTGGAAAGCTCTGCCCCAAAGTACATCCAACCTTAATTAACCGATGTCGATATTGTTGATCTTCTCACCTGCCAAGTTCAGGTTTCACCAAGAATGTGTAGGAATGAGAAATTTGATGGATTAAAATACTTACCGTAAAAATATTTACATTTTGCAGTGAGATCTTTGCATGAAGAATGCTATGGATCGTATGTGGCTTCATTCTGCCATTCCGGTATTCCGAGACTGCTCTCAATGGTGGTGAGGTTTCAGAACGAAGATAAATATTTAGTAACGGCTGGAGAGAAACTGCTCCTCTGGAAATTGAGGAACTACATGAAAAAGAGGTATTTGATTTCCGTTCACAAAATAGTATAATATAGTGTTTGAAGAGATGAATGAAATCTTGCAGTGATGAAAGTGAACAGGCAAAGCGCACAATCATGGTAAAAGGACAAAATGTTGTTGACCTGGGAAAGGTCGCTACCGATTCCGATACCCCATCGGATTACGAGAGCAGTGAGACGGAGTCGGAAGGAAAATGGTGGTGGCAAAAGCAGCTTCCTCTCGCTGACTCCAATCCAACAAAAATCCAGCAAGTGGAGGAGGATGATGTGGACAGTGAAGATGAAACCGAATGCAATGAAAGTTCTAATTCAATTGAGGATGGTGGATCAACAGCTAGCTATTTTTCTTTATGGGAGTGGTGCAATTTGATCTGAATAGTAGACTGGGTGAAGTGCAATATGATGAATCTCGACGACATGACAAAGTACAGTAAAATTATTTGATTTTTTCCTATGTTCCATTTGAATATTAGACTCCACAGACATATTGAATTTGAGAATCAACCTTGCTGGGTAGAAGCCGGCCTCATAGGGGTGCTGGGTGGGCTTATGATGGTCTGTGATTTCAATGGGGGGCTAAAAATATTGGTATTGCTAGGACAGTGTACATGTAAAAAGATATATGTACATATATCATATGCATTTAACACTGATCACAATAATACTTATGGGCAAATATTCTAATCTGGCGTGGCACTATCCCTAGCTCTGTACTGTCTCGACTTAATTGATGAGAACTAACAGAATGTGAGATTAAACTAGCATGTAAAATAAGAGGAAGAACCATAGGCTCATTCAAAATAAGATCCCGAGATGCATGTGATTTTCTTGCTATGTATATAATGCTCTGATATTTCTGTAGGAATTTTGTATCAGAACTTTAGTTTTATTTTGCCACCCACGTATATTACGATTGTCCCACAGAAGACATAAGTTGGTTTACATATGAATATAATTCTATATTATCAAATTATAACTCCAAAGTATTGTAGTATATTTAAAAAGAATCTTGGTGAGGTCTATTCAGTATTATTTAAAATCGGTTTGCTTCCAACTTTTTCCTGTTTGAATTCTGTTTGAGACTTTCGTCATTTCCACCGATATTACTTCTCGAATAATACAGTCTTCATATGATGAGTAATGTGATCAAATTAGGCCACAAAAGTTTATAATCGCCTTCATTAAGACGAATCTCTTCAACAAACCGAAGTAGTTTCATCGAACATTTCAATAATTAATGAGCTGTCAACCGCAATGCTAGAGACTTACTTCCGTTGTCACCCGTATTGATTAGCGCCTGCTTTGATCATTTCGCTTAATTAATCCCTTTTATCTGTGACTTCGCTAAACCATCGCCTACCCCGAGGGAAATTCGCATACGTAGGGACATTACATAGCGGCTTTCCATGAATAACCAATTATTCCGTAATTTGAGGTTTAGTTTCACTTGGAAATGATTTTCTAATCATAAATACCAAGCTTTAGCTCTCCAAGTTTAGTACAGCAGTTTGTAGGAATAGCTAAGAGCAACATCATCGTTAGTCGTAGTGCGACTAGTTTTGCTAGGTAATTTATTTGAACAGCGTTATTTCTTCGGAGTTGTAATGATTGAATATCGTATTAGATTTAAAACCAAACAGAACAGAATAGCTAGGAGCAGTGGTTCGTGGCTTTCAGGGGTTTTGAAACTCTGTAATCTTAGATTGTAGTGTTAAGCCACCGTAGTAGCAGACGAGACACTGAACCATGCACCGTCTGATCTATCATTTTGCAAAATTCTAAGTAATGTACCGTCATTGGTTTCAGATGAAGTTCGTTAGATTGCGCAGTAGTCTGCTAAAAGTCATATGCACTGCCATAGCATTTGTAACATTCATTTTGTGCTTTGTTGGAAATGGATATAACACCGCCACTTTCGAAAATAAGCAATTTTATAATAAGAACACGAAAGAAGGAATATTACTGTCTGTTTTTAATGAATCAATCATCAGATGGAAACACGAGAATTTCAGAACACTGCTGGTAGTTGGAACCCAAACAACGTTGCCTAATAAATTCACGCTTACCAGCGAAAGTAACCAGCCGTTGATGAGTTGCCATGAAATTCTAAGATTGTTATCTAAAGCCAAAACAAACAAAACCACTATTCATAGGTAAGCTGTGATATGTGGTAAAGCTAAGAAAAGACTATATATTAACCAACACTATTTCATATCCGTAGAGAGGAAAATGTTGATGGTAATAGAGGGATATTTTATTCCGCACTTCAAAATCCGCCTTTGGAAATCGTCATCAAAGAAACTACGATTCACAACCTATCTGACTCGACTGAAATATACAGGTACTGTTCTACATCTTAATTTTTGTCTCCGCCTATTGTTCTGAATGCAGTCATTGAAATATAGATACAATGCTGCTTCGAAAGAGATACAAAGTTTGAGGACACTCGCGGAGTTAAAAATCGATGGAGTGCCGCGACTTCTGGGCTTCTGTGTCGAAAAATATCATATTTTTTACGCTGTTACTCGTATCGACGCTGAGCCTATTTGCAACGGGAACGGAACAGATATGAGTTGCGTCATGACGCAGGATATACTCCGTAGTATATCGGCAGCGAAAGATCCAAGCGTTGCGGCTTTGACGTGGTTGGCTAAGGTAATGTGTGGAGATCACGTTGGGTATTCGGACGGTATAGCTGTTTTCTATAAGACTATAACATTTGGCATGTTGACATTGTAAAATGTTCTTCGAAAACAAATATGCGTTTTCTATCGTTTCTAGTCGGTGTGCTTTTTCTCCCAACTGGAGTCGAACAAGATTTTTATGGAGGATGTTTCCGGCTCTAATTTCTTTTATTCGCCTAAAACTTGGGATCTGTTCATGGTCGATGCGGATTCTCTGATATTTTATGGAGATTCGCCTCTTCTGTCGAGGTGAGTGACAGTTATCCAACTAATTCGTTTCTTCGATTTTCAGGTATGTGATTATAATACATAGAAGATTTTGATTTAGAATATCATGTCGCAGTAATAATGATTGTCCTCGACCGCATGGAAATTTCTGGCCAGCACATGCTCTTACCAGGAAAATCTATTATGGCTGCGGAGAAATGTATGGAGTGTGCAAAAATAACTCTTGCCAGTGAGTGTAGAAAAGCTGTAGTTCATTATGAATTCATTTGTATGCAGTAGTGTATTCCTATTTTGCTTCTGTGTTCTCATGGTTTTCTGAAGTGCTTCAATGAATTATGTTTTTTTATGCTTCTGATTTTATTTCTAGGGGCGTGGACTCCAGGCTGCACACGTGCGGAGTAGGTCATTGGTTCGTAACAGCTATACGCAGCGTTGTACCTATACGAGTATATAATGACTACAGAAAACTAAAAACTTGCATGATTGAATCGGACCCTTTCTCGCGATGCAGCCTACGGCAAGCGTGTAGCGATGCTAAAAGAATTTTATCACTCTACCTGATGTCATGAACACGTGAACGAAGCAAAACCAACACGGTGGTACTATGCCAGTAAGTAAGTATTCGGTCAGAATACCTGGATGTGATCACGGTCATGATAGCGACCATCAAACTCTTGTTTTACTTATTTCGCTCGGTAAAAGTGTCAAGTCGAGTTTCAAGGTAAAACTGAGTCGCAGTATATGCGACAGAAATAAATGATTCGAGTCCACCAGTCTGGTATTTAATCAATCTTAAATTAAACAGTAAATTTATTTAAATACTTATAGTTATTTAATGGCAGGCAGGTTTTATATATTTGATCCGCATTCAAGAAATGATGAAGAATTATGCCACTGCAATGGGAAAAGTACAGTAAGCGAAATAACAAACGTGTTTCAGCATTGCTGTGATTTAATACACTCTATGCACATTTCCTCTGCATATGTCGAAGTAAGAGGCGTGAAGCCGTGAACGTTAGCGTAATGCGAAAGGGTTTGACTGAAATTGCTCCCGAAAGAAATGATGGTAAAATACAAAATGATACAAGTCTTGATAAAATTACACTGGAAATAAATTCCGAAATAATGTGGACTTTTTAATTAAAAAAAAGGCAAATTTTAAAATGACGTCTTTACATCACGTGACGTCTGGCGACATCTTGATTCGACTCGGAGATCTTGGTCAGTTCGCGCAAATTTCAACGCCAGTTGACGTGTTTTTAATGAGTTGTTACTGAGCTGTTACTGAGGTTTTACTGAGCTTACCTTTCATTTACTGACTGCCATTTATATTTTGTATCTTTTTTATTGATGTTGGTATGTGTGTGAATGTTGTGTGCCAGGCCTGGCCGTGTGTGATAACCTTTTCCATGCTTAATTTTTAGCAGCAGCTGCGGTGATGTTGCCGATGCCTCACTGGACGGGAGCAAGGTTAGTTTATTTGTAGAATTACTAGGATTGTTGAAACGTCCCATATCAAAATATTAAAGTAAATAATATCGAAAAGACGGGAACTGGTTTAGACCGTAATTTCAGTGTACCGTATTTCCTCGATTATAAGCCGCCCTTGATTAAAAGCCGCACAAAATGACGAAAAAAAAGGATATAAGCCGAGCAACTTGTTTCTAGAGCCGCTATGATTTTTGTGCGGCGCACGAAATGATGAAAAAAAAAATATATAAGCTGCCCTTGATTATAAGCCGCACAAAATGATTAAAAAAAAGAATATAAGCCGCGGCTTATAATCGAGGAAATACGGTACGTACTGAGACGAATTGCACACTGGAAAATACGTGTCTCATAATCTTGGAATTGGAAGATACAAGGGCAATGCTTAGTTAACTCAATTCTACTGTATAAAGTGTCTTTGATGACTCTCGGGTGGGATGTGCATTTTACATTAGTATAGCGTATTATACTGGGAAATTATGGTAGTACCGAGTGTACATGGATAAGGCATATGCAATGCAATTCTATAATGCGGGAACGACTTTGTTCCATGTTTTAATTTCTCATGTCCATTAACATTTACCAAAACTTCAGCATTGCGTACCTCCAGCGATTCCCTAGTTTTTCTACTAGTTTGTGGAGAAATGATACTCTCGAGAACATATAGAAAATGGCATACAACCTAGGCCTAAGTTCTACTGCATTTGTTTTTACACATGATTATTAATTTTGAAGGTTTCAACTAGGAGAAAAATGCGGCTGATGAAGATGGGGCAACCATGATGACTACCATGATGACTACCAAGGCATCCACAAGAGGAGAAACAACAAGAATCGGCTATAGTGGCAGTAAATCGGCATTTAATTATCCAACATTGTGAATTATAGTTTTACTGCATTTGTATTTACACATAATTTTCAATTTTGAAGGTGGCATCCAGGAGAAGAATGCGGCTGATGAAGATGGGNGCATTTGTTTTTACACATGATTATTAATTTTGAAGGTTTCAACCAGGAGAAAAATGCGGCTGATGAAGATGGGGCAACCATGATGACCACCATGATGACTACCAAGGCATCCACAAGAGGAGAAACAACAAGAATCAGCTATAGTGGCAGTAAATCGGCATTTAATTATCCAACATTGTGAATTATAGTTTTACTGCATTTGTATTTACACATAATTTTCAATTNAGTGTATACGTACCGAGACGAATTGCACACTGGAAAATACGTGTCTCATGATCTTGGAATTGGAAGATACAAGGGCAATGCTTCGTTAACTAAATTCTACCCCTGTAAAAATGTGTCTTTGATGACTCTCGGGCGGGATGTGCATTTTACATTAGTATAGCGTATTATACTGGGAAATTATGGTAGAACCGAGTGTGCATGGATACAGCATATGCAATGCAATTCTATAATGCGGGAACGACGTTGTTCCATGTTTTAATTTCTCATGTCCATTAACATTTACCAAAAGTTCAGCATTGCGTACCTCCAGCGATTCCTTAGTTTTTCTACTAGTTTGTGGAGAAATGATACTCTCGAGAACATATAGAAAATGGCATACAACCTAGGCCTGAGTTTCACTGCATTTGTTTTTACACATGATTATTAATTTTGAAGGTTGCAACCAGGAGAAGAATGCAGCTGATGAAGATGGTGCAACCATGATGACCACAAGAGGAGAAACAATAAGAATCAGCCATAGTGGCAGTAAATCGGCATTTGATTTATCCAACATTGTGAATTATAGTTTTACTGCATTTGTATTTACACATAATTTTCAATTTTGTAGGTCGCAGCCACGAGAAGAATGCGGCTGATGAAGATGGGGAAATCATGATGACCACCAGGGCATCCAGAAGAGAAGAAACAATGAGAATTGACCATGGTGGCGGTAAATCGGCATTTAATTATCCAACATTGTGAATTATAGTTTTACTGCATTTGTATTTACACATAATTTTCAATTTTGAAGGTGGCATCCAGGAGAAGAATGCGGCTGATGAAGATGGGGCAATCATGATGACCACCAGGGCATCCAGAAGAGAAGAAACAATGAGAATCGACCATGGTGGCAGTAAATCGGCATTTAATTATCCAACATTCCCCTAACCCCTAACATTAAACTTTCTTTTGAATAATAGTAATTACATTCTTATTCCAGAATATATATTGATTCTCCTATTTCCTCCTATTAATATTTGATTCTTTAAGCCTGAAGCTGTATGATTGACTTCCCGGCGAATGTTAAATTTTCAACATGCAAACATCAGCAAA